>OMOV01100749.1:0-16968 GCA_900312565.1 Beryx splendens | reverse complement strand
CAGAGTCTGTGCACAATGATGAATTTATACCGAGTGTAGATGCACTCCATGGCCAGTGATCACAATCAACTCCAAAGAGACTAATGCCCTTTCTCTCTATCTGTCATTCTGCATTCATCTTAGCCTGCTTTAAATTAAAGACAGCAAGGGAAACCAAATTGGAGCCTCTGAATAAATCTCAGTCAAATGGGTGTGTGTGTGTGTGTGTGTATTAAGTATTTGTGCTTAATGATGTAACTATCCTTTGCATCAGCTGATGCCTGCCAATACCAATAACCTCTCGATTCTCTACAGATTTCTCAGCTAAAAACCCCACCACCCTGCTCCACAAAGACAAAGTATGCTATTCAATTACTCAAGCATATTCAAATCCATTTGCATTGGGTAAATATATTGTCATGAAGAACTGACAATCCTGGTAATGTTCCTTTACAGCAGTTCATGTCCATTGTCCATCATTGCATCTGAATATAAGGTAAAAGCCTCCAAAGCAGGTTCATATTGCTTAAGCCAAAAAAACTAATACATGGCAAATAGATAAATAGAAATAACTGTCTAGAAAATTGTGACATTCAGGTTATTTCCACTAGCCTACAGCCTGCTCTAACTCTGTGATCAGATTTAAATTGTTTAAACATTCAGAAATCTCTGATTCATGCTCATGGTTGTACATTCACACACTAACTCACAATTCACAATTATAAGTTATATTAAGAAGAATGAAGCAAGTTCAAACACCAAAACATGCCTGAATGTATTAAGCTAACATTGTCACATGACCTAAATATAAATAAATATAAATGGTTTTCATACTGTGTGTCTCATTTCCACACAGGATTCCATTGTGAACTGTGGGGGCCGAACAACAAAGTGAGTCTTGTCATATTGTCATGTTACCTTTAGGGGAACTTGCCATGCGCTGATACTGAACTAATCTACTCACTCGTTTTATTTCTAGTATCGGCAGCTGCTATGTGATTTTAAGCTTTGCCCACAAGGTCCCTGTGTGCGCTGTCTCCACGGCCTTACTGACTGTGCTCCAGTCCGAGGAACACGTCCAGTATGATGGAGAGGTGACTCGAGCAGGTGCGTGCATTAGCCACAGCAGGGAAACAGCTCCACGCACGTGTTCAATATCAGTTCATGCAGTCAAACAAAATAACTGCAGCAGTGTCCTGTAAGACTTCTCATTTGTGTTTGATCTTCTATGTCACATAGCAATTTGTGGGGATTCAGGAGTCAGCGGAAATCCACTGAAATCGAACTTCACATTGGTTTCTACAAACGTAAAGCCCTCTGAGTTTTGTTGGGTGGAGGAGTATCTGCTTGACATCTTCAGCTGGTCTGTATAATCTCCTTACATTCATATCTTCTTCACTAACCTAACTAAATCTTAAAAAGTCAGTGGACATGATAGTAATTTATTTCAGGGCTGTTTATACTGTTATTGCAACTTTATGTCAGATGTCTAAATGTATATTCACTTAAGATCTTATTTGTCCCCTTCTTTTTTTAGTCAAAAAGGACAAAACGTGTGTTTCCTCCTGAAACAACAGTGTGATAAGACCATCATACCACCGTCTACTACATCCAGCCCAAATGCAACAACCTCTACTCAGATTCCAACCTCTGCACAGCAAACCACCACCACCTCCCCCACTGTAAATGTAACTTCATCCCCACTGAATACAACAGCTGCAGCCCCCAATACCACTACTGCCGCTAATGTCACAGTTACAGTGACAGCAGCACCCAACACAACTACAGCCACTGGAAACACAACGACTTCTATGAACACAACGACTTCTATGAACACAACGACTTCTATGAACACGACTTCTATGAGCCCAACGATTTCTTTGAGCCCAACAATTTCTATGAACGCAACGACTTCTATGAGCCCAACGATTTCTTTGAGCCCAACAATTTCTATGAACGCAACGACTTCTTTGAGCGCAACGACTTCTTTGAGCCCAACGACTTCTTTGAGCCCAACAGTTTCTATGAACACAGCGATTCCTGCGGGCACAACGATTTCTACGGGCCCAACAGTAGTCCCTGCAACCAACATAACAGGTTTGTTATCATCTCAGCAGTGCGTAGGACTGTGTTGCAACATCCATGGCGCTAAACTTTACTCTGAAGTATTTTAACCACACGCAGAGTGAATTATAATTGCAAGACAATAATCGTAACTGAACTCAGAAAAAGCGTAACTGAAAGAGAGTAACTGTAACTGTATTCAAAAGTGGTGTAACTGAAAGAAAATGATGATTCACAAGTGTACATCTTAGGTCACACATGTGTTTTTGGTGTTTTTTGGTTTGGTTGCATTTGGAACTTGCACACACACCATTACAATCTGATCGGTTGGCTCTGTAGCCTATGGCCATGTACATAATCAAAAACGGTGCCACCTCAACTGACAGTGAATTGTAACTGTGCTGTGGGAATCTTAAGTGTGGGGAGATCATAATAAAATAATAGAAAGTAATAGGTGAGTGCCAAATCTGGGTGTGTTTGAACAGTTTCAGGGCAGAATTTAATTTATTTTCTCGGTCCAGATGCTGTGGAACTCACAGTCAGGTTGACATAACCATTACAATTTGCAATGGTGTGTGCCATTGCGTATGTCAACACCTTAAACACATATGTGGCTTAGGATTGTGAATCGTTTTCTTTCAGTTACAATACTTTCGATTCAGTTGCAATACAGGTTTAGCTCCATAAACATCTAAATCTGACAACAGCATGAGCTGGGAATTCACTTTGGATTCCTGCACTTTCACATATCATAAGCTACTGTACAGCAGTTCACAGTATTGTTTTTCCCTCAGAACCGCTGACTACAGCAGAAAGCATAGAAGGACAAGCCAACGCGCTGCTTGAGCTGACTAGGGACGTGTCCAACCTGAATTCCAGCCAGGTGGATCAGCTCGTGTCTCAGCTGGAGGCTCTTCTGGCAGGTCCAACCGTCAGCCTGGCACTGGGAAACACCTCCATCCACATTGTCAGCAACCTGCTGGATGCTTCTCCTGACACAGTGGCCGACTCCTCCAGCAGGTGGGCTCTGCTGAAGGAAATGATTTGTTTGCATTTTGCCAGAATTACAAATTGCCTCTATTAATTTGTCATTCAAATACATTTTCTCCTGTACTGTGCAAAGTAAAGGGTGTGGATGGAATGACCGAAAAGCCTTTAATGAAGATTGGCAATATTATTAATATGCACAAAAGAAAACCTCCCATTTGTTGCATCAGGATCATAGGGATTGTTGATACAGTGGGGTTGAAGCTGGAGATTGAAGGAGAAGATGAGACCATCCTGTCCCGGGGTCTGGCTCTGTCTGTGAAAACAACTGATGGCAGTAATTTCGAGGAAACTTCGTTCTCCATCTCGGACCCCAATAATGTACAGGTATGGCCCAAATATTCCAGTGTATTACATCTGTAAAATGTATATTATGAGTCCTAAATCATGGGGAAAATATTGAAAACATCAGTACTGCCAGATTCAAAAGTGCTGTGAAATGCTGGTTATTTTGCAGTGAGCACTGTGGCTAAATGTAGGCCTTTTATAGCCCTATATACAAGCTTTAGACAACTGAAATAGTGAATAAAATTAGGTTTTTCAGACAGGCAGAATTGTCTCAAAATGTTCTAACTTCAAGATCCCTTGAAAAAAGTTATTCTAACATAAACTTTCCAGAAAGTTGTCCAGATATTTTGAGCAAATCTTGGGAAATTGTCTCCTATACCTTAAACAAGTACAGATCCTGCACAGGCCCACGGCGCAGTGTGTCAGATTCCACTAGCTGTGGCCACACTGACCCGAAAACGGACAGAATTACTGACGGATAGATTTATGTCCGTTTTGGAACGTCAACATGGTGGAGAGGCAGAAATACAGTTGCCTAGCTCTGCTCACAACGGTGCTACTTCATAGAAACAAGTTGAATTCACTTGAACACAGTGTACTCACAATGTGGTTGAACATAGGAAAGAATGTGTAGTTTCTTCTTTGTCGACATTTTCACAACACAACCTTTCACCTCCATGGCTCGTGCTGATATTGTGGCAGAGCGCAACATAAACCTGTGACATGGGAAATAAGCCTGCCGCCATTTCTTTGAACAGACAACAGGAACCCAGGCTTTCACCTCTGACCTATGACTAGTTCCTGTTTACCACCCCTCCCCCTTGTTTGACAGACAGCCTGCAGCTCCTCCTACAGACCCTATTGTTCTGAAGGACCATGAAGGTCCAGGGCTTCTGGAAGTTCGTTTTGGGAGGTTCTCAGAGGCAGTTTTGAAGAAGCATATCCAGGCCTTTAGTCAGAGATCTTCTTAGAGATTCATCTTAGTCAGAGACGCCCTCTAGAGGCCATCTCACGATGCAACATCTCACTATTATTACCTGACTGAGTGACTGCCTGACCTGAATTTGCCGCGCAATGCCCTCGGCTGTGCTGTGGAAAAAACGTCTACTTTATCATGAGCCTTGCATCAAAAAATGATTGACAAATCCAGTCTGCAGGATGTATTCAATATGTTATGTGTAAAATAAAATTGGAAAGGCTGTGATTCTTGCTTTTTCTGGAACACATTCTATAACATAGTCAGGCAAAATGTGAGAAATTTTGGCCACCCGGCTTCCAACCCACTTCCTTTCATCACAGCGACATCCCCCTGCATATGACTTAGTATTTTGTACCAGTAAAATCCTTTTGATTCTAGTATGAGAAATGACTGAGTTATTACATCTCAAGTGTTGCGATGCGAATCCACTTTGTGATCTCTGAGGGACTCAAAGATATAAGAAACCTTTACCTTCATCAAGCTAGGAGAATGAAATCCGCTTAAGTAGTCTGCTTGTCCCTGTCCCATGTGTGTCGTGCTGCAGGTCCGCGGGGATCCCAGGACCAGGAGGAGTGTGAGAAAAAAGTCCTCCATCCCTCAAGGCTCCATCAGGTTGCCCCCATCTCTCACACAGGACCTCACCACCCAGGAGCAGCAGCAGGCCTCCAGAGTCCAGTTCAATTTCTACCAGAAGAGCACAGTGTTCCAGGTCAATACAGAAGCTACTATACAGTATCTTTGCATTAGTAGCTAAGGAAACACCCCGTCATTATCAGTTGTGACGGTTTGCTTGTTTTGAAGTGAGATGTTTTTATGATACCCTTGTTGTTGTTTTTTTGCGCCTGTATTTTTAATGTTTTACCAGTTTCTATCCTTTTGCTTCTGTTTTATCACTAAACTACATTTACGTCTTTACAAATTTAACAATTGCGTTGTTTCCCACTGGCGATGCAGGACAGATCCTTGGGAGTGCGCAGGCTTATCAGTGGGGTCCTGGGAGCGAGTGTGGCCAACCTGTCAATTTCAGGACTGGAGGAGGACATTGTAATTCACCTGAGGCACACAGAGCCCATTCCAGTGAGTCAATTTCATGAAACTTTCAGAAAACTGCATCTAACTGTACACCATGCTCCGAAACGTGTTGAGTGATATATCTCACTCAAATAAACTAAACAAGAAACAACACAATAAACAAAAGGCACCTCTAGGATTGATATCTAATTCTGTCAAAAATGGAGAAAAAAAGAAATAGAAAACCAAAAGCACAAGAGCATTTTTTTATGCAAAGCAACAACTGGAATTCAAATACAAACAAGCATCTGAGGACACATCAGTCCGTTCCACAGGCTGGGACTGCTGTGTACTGTGACTGACCTCTAGTGACCAACACATCTCTCACATTCCACCATTCAACAAGATGGGCCCTGCAGAGAGCAGTAAATGCAACATGACACCCTATAACCCTAACCCCAAAATGGAAAGATAGGTTCAGGTCACCAGCTGTCACTCAGAACAGAGAAGAAGAAAAAAAAAACTAAAAAAAAACACGAGGTAGTGATAATAAACTGATACACTCTGTTTTGCATTCTCCAAAATCACAGGCTAATTTTGTGGCTTCGTGTGTTTTCTGGGACTTTACACGGAATGGTAAGTTTTGTACTGCTGTCTATCGGAATGAAATGAAGTTAAATGAACCCTGATGAAAATGTGACTGATCTCCTCTCCTGTATTTTCTACCTCTAGAGGGAGCAGGTGGTTGGAACCCAAACGGCTGCTTTGTCCGAAACAGCACGGACAACGAGACAGTTTGTGGCTGCAACCATCTAACCAGTTTTGGTATTCTGCTGGTAAGATGGTTACTTTCCTTTACTTTCCTTTTTGTTTTTGTGATACTCTGTTGATCCATCCCCAAAGGAGAAATCCATCCTTTTGCTTGCCCCACACCATTCAGTGTCTTGCTCAAGGACACTTCAGCAGGGCAGATGTTTACTGATAATTTTGTTTTTCTTCTTACAGGACCTCTCTAGACAGCCTATAACCAGTCGCCTCCAGGCCACCATCCTTACTTACATCACATATATTGGATGTGGAATCTCCGCCATCTTCCTAGCCGTCACCCTCCTCACCTACTTGGCCTTCGGGTGAGTCAGAGAGCCACAAGATACACCCAATCAAGACCAAACACATATAGACACGCTGTGAATGACCTGATGATTGGGAGGAGTCCATTGAGAAGTTCTCTTAACCGTTTGAACGCTTGCAGGAAGCTGCGTAAGGACATCCCGTCTAAAATCCTCATCCAGCTGTGCCTGGCTCTGCTGCTGCTGAACCTGGTCTTCCTGGTGGACGCATGGCTGGCTCTCTACCCGGAGGCCGTGGGCCTCTGCATCTCCACCGCCTGGTTCCTCCACTACTTCCTGCTGGCCTCCTTCACCTGGATGGGGCTCGAGGCTGTCCACATGTACCTGGCCCTCGTCAAGGTCTTCAACAGCTACGTGTCGCGCTACATGCTCAAGTTCTCGCTGGTCGGCTGGGGCATCCCACTCCTGGTGGTCATTATTGTTATTGCGGTTGACAAAGACAACTACGGCCTCGTCACCTATGGGAAATTCACTGATGGCACTACCGATGACTTGTGAGTCTTTTTGTGAGATCTGTAAGATGCTATATTTGCAGTAATATGTACATTATTCTTTAGAAAAATAGGAATCAAAAAATATATCACATACGCTTTGATTCTCTCCCACAGTTGCTGGTTGAAAAATGACATTGCCTTCTATGTAGCAGTGGTGGCCTATTTCTGTGTCATTTTCCTGTTCAACCTCATCATGTTCATCGTGGTGATGGTGCAGCTGTGTCGGATCAAGAGGCAGAACCCCCACAACGTGCAGCACCGCGGCACGCTGCAGGACATGCGCAGTGTGGCGGGGATAACCATCCTCCTGGGCCTCACCTGGGGCTTTGCCTTCTTTGCGTGGGGGCCCGTTAACCTGGCCTTCATGTACCTCTTTGCCATCTTTAACTCCTTGCAAGGTGAGCTGGTGATTCATTTAGCTCTAGCTACTGGCTTGACAGGAGTCCAATACAAACATGGGAACCATACCCAATGGCATTTCAACCTCTTTAGCTCTCATATAGCCCGGGATCTTTTTTGGCTATGTATAGAAAGTTTTACACCAAGCAGCAAATGCATTATTATTACATATTTAAACAATTCATAAACAACTGTAAATATCAGAGGACTCTTCCTCTTGTTCATTTTTAAACCCTATGTAGCCTAATTTTAGCATCTATAACCATTTAGACGTCTTTTAAATGGCTAATCAATGTAAAATTTCTCAGTAGGCACTGTATCTTCGTTTTATGGTCCACAGCAATAATAAGAATGTTTTGGGTTCTATACAAAGGTTTCAGTTCAGTAGCACCGACCTTTTTTTTAGTTATTTTTTAGTTCTGTCCTCACTGATGACTACGATACTGCCGAGTCGACTATAAAACATATCAGGTGAGGTAAATCATCAACAACTATAAATGATGTTTTTGTTTTGTAGGGTTCTTCATATTTCTGTTCCACTGTGCGGTGAAGGAAAATGTGAGGAGGCAGTGGAGGACCTACCTGTGCTGCGGCAAACTGAGACTAGCAGAGAACTCAGGTCAGAACCGCTCACTTTGAACTTTGCAGCCCGCCAAATCTGGCCTGCAACCTACACTTGGCCTTCCAGGAGCCCTCTGGTTTCTGATTATTCAGCCTCTTCTGAATATGGACATCTTGCTCCTTCAAAGTAAAAAAATGTGACTGCATTAGATGCTTGATGATTGTAATCAATCACATAACAAATGCTTGACACTCGTTTTACCTTTTGTCTGATTCAAATTTCTTCTTATAGAGTGGAGTCGTACAGCAACACAGAAGACCGTGAAGAAGTCATCAGTGACCCGAGTAACATCTCTTCACTCTTTCAAGTCCTCCCAGTCCAACAACTCCTCCAGCTCCTCCTCTTACCTCGTCAGCGACTCTTCAGAGCAGCTCAGTGGCGTTGGTGAGCAAAGGAAATCTGTTTCTTTCTGAGCCATGGGAATGTTTCTAATGTTTAGAAAATCTGCATAGAGGGAAGATGTTAGGGAAGACAGAGGCAGAGCATTCTTGTTATCCATGCTGATTCACTTTATGGCTCTGAACTGCCACTGTATTATGATAATCATAGTATGTAGAAAAGTGCATGGCTTACTGGGCCATTTCAATCTCAGTCACAAGCAGCTGATCCTCTTAGCCAGGCTCTATGATTCATGTTTCACCTGTCAATGTGTCACTGTGAGTGGGAGTCAGGAAGGCTGGACTAGGAGTTGTGTGGTCACTGCTATGTCAGCGCTTGACTGTTTTTATAGGCCTGTATTGACATTCTCAATATTTCGGAATGTGTTTTAGTGAGTGCAGTAATCTTAGCAGCAGGATTTACTCAGCCCAGCTCATTTAAAAAAGAGGTTTTATCTCGCTGCAGCTCCTTCAATATGTCTATTTTGACCAATGCTGCCAGCTGACTTTATGCAGTGGTTCTCAATCCTGGTTCTCTGGACCCAGATAGTTCACTGCATTCACCTGGTATCCCAGGTGTAAATCAGTACCTGGTTAGATGGCTACAATGAAAATAGGCAGGGCTCCGGGTCTCGAGGATCAAGATTGAGAACCACTAACGTAGAATATCACTGATCACTGGCTTCAAGTTATAACAAGGAAGTCAGAGGACACACTGTCCTTTGTTCCTTCACACAAATCCCCGGAAATTAAAAAATAATAACCCAAGCCCAACACCCTTGTGTGGCATCCACATGCACAAATCACAGCCAAGCATTAGATTTTGACAAATACTTCAAAGTGCGAACCAAATTTCATTAGTGACTTGAAAAACAGATTGTTAGTATTTGAGATGCTCTCTACATGCAGGTCAGTGTTAAAATGCCTCTGCACCCATTGTTCTCTGCACATTTATCAGAAACAGCTCTGTAGTGACTTGCATTAAGGAGAGGCAGTGACGCAGTTATACCCCGTTGCAGGCAGTCCATTTGAAGACAGAGCCATCATAGCTGATGAAGACCCCAGCTCCGATGTGATCCTCAACGAGCTCAACAGGCAATACAGAAATCAACAAACACCCTGACCCGAGAAACTCCGAGGACTGCTTGATTTATATTGAAATATCTGCATGTAAATGCTGCATTAATACAGAGTAACTCATGTTAAAACCTTCTGCATGTCAGATCTATGATGATGACTGGGCCATGGAAAACCTGCTTGAGTTATGCATGCATTACTGTGCTTGATTTGCACAGTATTCTATATTTTTAAGAATTATTTTTTTACTGCATTTCTGAGAGGAAGCCTCAGCAAGCTATGCCATTGTACTGTGATGTTATGTAATCATGTTACAATGGTATTTTAAATAAATATATTATTAATAAAAGAAGAAAAAAACATACAGGAGAGTGACACACCGATGTCTTTGCTCCATACTGGTGAGACACACCGTCCAGTCCTCGCACCAACCTCTGGCCGCTGACTCATCAGACATGAGTCAAAAGGAGCACAAGCCAATGGGGAGAGATGACAGACGTTGTACTCATTGGGTGAGTTTCTGGACAGCGACTAAACCAAGTCCTTGATAAACAACTAATTACATTTCAATGAAAATGTCCAGATGATTTTTTCGGAACAGAAAACCTAAAAACGTCAACACCAGGCAAAGTGTGCAGAGGACAGGCCAAAGTATTACATCTTTTTTTTTTTTACAATTTTTGTGAAATACAAAAATGGACTTACGTGAAAATGTAATGTCAAAATTTGTCACAACGAAGATGTGACATAACATTGGCTAGCTGTTAGTATCCCAAGTAACTGATAAGTTTTGCTATTGCAGTTTTACATGGCAGTCATGTTAGCACCATAATCCTGCCTCATGCCAGCTGCGGAGGGGCTTTCTGCAGAGCGGTGGATTCACTAGCTTCCTGCTTACAAAGTGCTACTAATGTAAGAGCAAGGTAAATCCACCCCATCTTAATGTGACAAATCTGCTCAGCTGCGATAGCGAGCACAGAAAACGTAAAAAATGGCCCACATTTTTTAAGAGAAATCCACTTCATTGTACACCCAGCCACATTTGAGTAGGGACTGTCAACCATTAGGTAACACTTTGCATTAAATATGGTGTAGATTCATAACAGCTGAACAAAACTTTCATAATAACTATGTCACATTCATGAAGATGGATGTTAATGTTAATTTCAGTGAAGTGTGGCAGTGTGTCAAATTAGTGATTAAGACCTCCTGACAATTGTCTGTTTAGGTAAATAATGAAGGCTTTGTCTTAGCCAGGAATGTTATGAAGCTGTTGTGACATTGTTTGTGCCCCTCCACCCCCACCGTCCGTCACCCTCCGGTTTTACCCACTTATCTCTGTTCCACTGATTTGTCACAATTTATGGAAGTAATAAGAGCTGAAATAAAAAATGTGTCCTTATCCAGTAATGTGCCATTTAGCTGTTCAGGTGTCATCACTGTGCCGTGATCTGTGTGAGGTGTTACCTATCTAGGCATGTTACAAAGCAATATCTACAACTGCGTGCTCTGATCTGTGTTCATATTTTTTCCCCCAAGAGTAAAGAGCTTTCAGAAGGGAAAGCTTAGCACTAGATTCTTCTGTGTTTTTTATGCTGACTAAACTTTCCTGAGCCCCAAGTCCGTCTCCGTCCGTGCAAATATCTAAGCGGTCTTCCCACACGAGACAGAAACTCCCTCCCAGACTGATCACGGCACAGATATCTGCTGTTCATGTGATGATTCATGTCAGCTGATTTTTAGTCATGGTTGTCTCCCTCTTGCGATGTTGTGGAGGCCATACTCTAGTTACAAAAACACTTATTTGACTGAAGCTCACCCATACTACAGCCTTGCCAAACTCTATCAATGGTTTATGCTGTATGTAATATTGCTTTTTTTAAATAAATAAAAAATCATGTTTCTGTGTTTTCTTAAAGCTGCAGTAGGTAACTTTTATGGATTCATATTTATTTAGAAGTCATATAAATACATTGCTGTTTTTGGTGGCCAGAGAGGAGCAAGATTATGTCAGAATCTCAGTCGCCTCATTCTTCTGCTACTCTCTTTTCGATGTGTGGAAACCCATCTGACCAGGGAGGAGAAACCTGAGACAGAGGGCGTGACTCTGTCCTTGTCAGTCACTCCTCCTGTCACTCACTAGGAGTGGGAGGCGTAGCTGGAATTTCCGGAGATTTGACCTCTTTCTTCCCAAATTCACCTACGGCAGCTTCAAGCTGGCAAAAATATCGCAAAGGTTTCCTTGATTACCATTCACCAATTCAATTTCCTTTCGGAAAGAATTAGTTGAGATATTTTTTTTCCCCAATCACTTTAATCGTAGGTGGCCACTGCTTAACAAAAGTTACTTTTCTCAATAGGGATAGAACAGCATTTGGTGAAATAAAATTGAATAAATAAATGTAACAAAGCCCCACAATATTGACCAAAGGTGTGAATGTGCTGTATATATGCAAGCTACATTCACTGTCCTCTACATGCACTTAATACAATTTTAGAAAACCCAAAATGTAAGTAAAACGCAACAGGAGAAATGAAAGGTGCTAATAAAACATCACATAAAACCAACACATGCACAAAAGTCGTCATTGTGGAGAAGGATCCTTTTCCCTTTTAAAATACATTTGGACTTTAGCACTTCAGTCTCGCTGGGCATGGTCACATTGCTTTGATACAACCTGGGATAATCAAATCACACGTTAGTGGCAGTAACAAAAACAGAGTTGACAAAACTCAAAACAATTTCATCTGGGCTGAGAATATGCATTTGCCTATCACACACACACAATATGAGCTTATGACTGATTTGAAGAGTAAAAAAAAAAATATATCAAGAGAACAAACGCCTATTGTAAGATGAGTGTTACTCCACATTTCAGTGTGTCAAATCAGCATGGCGACGCCTATCAGTTCTACAGTTCCTGCTTTGAGAGCACATGCAAGCCAAAAATCTCAACCAAAAATAAGACCCGACAAAAATAAAATCTGGTAAGTTTAAACATAGAATGGTAAAACCCAACATCTAAAAACAGGTAGAGCAGGAAGCGTAGGGTCGGGGTGGGTATGACACGGAGGAATAATAATAAAACAGTGCCATCTCCCCCCTTAGCGCTACAGCAGATAAGAGAAGAACCTTCACATTCCAGCAGCCGGGAGAGAGAGAGAGAGAGAGAGAGAGAAGGAGGCCGTTACTTCTTCCACACCGTGTAGAAAACCCATCTGATGCAGCTCATTGAGGAATATAGACAACAAAATACTACAGCAGGTAAGTATGTGCATTGTACAGTGTTTTGCATAGTGGAGGCAAAACAGCGCCACTGTATGAACAGAGCCTTAAAATATTCGGAGCATGATTTTGTGTCAATTTAAAGCAAATTTAAACAATTTCACACAAGGATTTAGGTTTTATGCAGGCTGGTATGGTAAATATGATGATAAACAAAACGGCATACTTCTGTAAAAACCCTAGCAGAGTACCTTTTCTCAAATCGGGCACTGTGGTTTGTTTTTTCGAGCACCAGCAACAACTGCTGTGTCAGAGGGGTTTAGCACCAACGAAAGGATACAGCTCCATGTAGGAGGGCACACACACCACCTCCTTGGAGAAGTCCACGGGACACGAGAGCCGTCCCAGCTGTTCCTCATATTGACTCAGTGCCTCTGTCAGATTCGCACAGTTGCCCTGACGACCAGCAGAAGACAAAGATTATTACGAGCCACACACATGTAATGCTTTATTAAGGCAAAAGGGGAGGATTAGTGGGTCTTCCAATACTTTAACATCCATCTACTGGATCACATAGCAAAATGGTTGAGAATGGACAAATAAGCATTGGACAAAGCACCATTATAAATTATCACACAATTACTATTCACATTTAGAGAAATAAAAAAACAAAAAAAACATACACCCCTGTCCAGTACATCCCTGTGTAGCCAACAATACATCTACACCAATGTCTGTTGAACAAATGATGTGACTGACCTAATACAACTATAATAACAATAATCATCATCATCATCATCATCATCATCATCATTAAAATACCAACAGAGATACTGTTTTTCTTAACAGCTACACATGTTCAGCAGTTACTACAGCGAAGAGTCTCACCTGTGTGAAGTATTTCCCACTGGGACGCAGTACTTTGATTGACAGATCCAAGATAAGACGCAGGAACTCCCATGTGGAGTCTATGGAGACCAATTACACAGGTTGAGACACACAGGTAAAACAAACTCTCTGTATTATTTATGTTACCGCTTGAACATCTCTCAGGATGATAATTCACAGACCTTCTTCTGGCGCTGTGGATATCGGGACTGCAGTGAGGTCATTAATGACGTAATCAAACGTCCTCCCTTCCTGAACATACTTCTTCAGCACAGGGACACAGTCTTCGACTAGTATCTGAAATGGATGGAAGAGGCAAACAGAAACCGGTTTACTGCAAATTTTATGTCTGGTTATTGGGCAGAAGGGTGGCACAGCAGGCCGTGATGACACAGGATCTGTTTTTGAACACAGCTGTGCCTTTTTTCAGTTATTTTCAATGGGTTGGTGGCGCCAGGCAGGCGTCTCCTCCAAATGTGACTCATATGTGACTTGTGCTTTGGATGCGGTGCGTTTCGGGCACCCAAGGGCACACTATGTCAATGTCAGGCAGAGAGAAATATAGCAGCGCCCGAGGGGACGGATATGTTTTCCTGGTGAGTAAGGTTAACTTTAACTACATCCTCGGAATGGAATGGGCTCCTCGTCGTCTTCTTCAAGCACAAGGAGAGCTATCGCTAACTTTCTCCTGTCCGTTTTTGTTTTACACCAAGTTGTCCTATTTTTGGCTGGACTGCAACAGCGGAGCCAGCCCTATAAACGCAAATGTCTGTCACTGACTGAGTGATGAAGTTACACCATTGGTTAGCCGGAACACGTGGTCGGCCGGGACACGCCAGAACCCGCCAGAACACCTGGTCGGCCGGAACACGCCAGAACATGTGGTCGGCTGGAACACGGCAGAACACGGCAGAACACGTGATCGGCTGGAACACGCCGGAACACGTGGTCGGCCAGAACACGGCGGAACATGTGGTCGGCCGGAACACGGTCCAGCCATACACTATGTTTTGACCTAGTCTTGTTTAACCTCAGATTAGCTAGCTCATTCTCAGGTTAGATAGATGTAGTGATGTAATGCTCCTTGCACCCTTTAGGCTCTTGCTCTCTCTGTTTCTAGTGATGCTCAGAGCTGCGCCTTGCGCTCAGCAGGTCAAAAAGTGCGTCCCATGTGATCACAGCCTGAGGAGGGAGGCCTCCCTTCATCTGGGGGAAACAGGTTTAAGTTCATGTGCTGGCAAACCGGCTGAGCGTGACAGATTTTGTTCTAGTGGCACTGCTGTGTAGCTGTAGTCTCTGTACAGATTCATATTCCTTTTGGAACTACCACTGAAATTACACATAGCAATTAGTAGTTGCTGCTTGTTTGCAAACCACAACACATACAGTATTTAAACATAACATTGCAATACACAATTGCACATCATGATGTACACCTGAAACTTTTGATACATATAAACAACTTGGTCATTTTTCAGTTACATGATTTTGAATGTGTTAAAAATTATAGATATGATCCCAATTCACAGTTAGATATTAAGTGAAATCCTACAGAGCTTACTGTTAAGACAAGGACAGGTTTTCTTAATGATATGGAAATGATTGTAAAAACTGAATTTGAATGGCCTTAACATTAAAAATCATTTAGTCCCATTTGAATATCCATATTCAGCACTCACTTGGTAACAGTCTCCCTGCAGATTGTCCAGGATATTGCCACAAGTCTTCCTCATGTGCGTTCTGCAGCCATCTATCACCATTTGGTCAATGTACACACTTTGTCAAGGCATGATCGATCAAGTACAGATGCACAGTAATAGACAAACACAAATAAATCAGTATTTGCATGGCCATAAATAACTCCGTCACCAGGTACATGTGAAGAGAAAGTGCGGGAGTACAGAGCCATTTAAAGGATATCTCCACCATGGTGATCATCTTTGGCTTGAGCTTGACCACCTCAGCAAGGATCCCTCCGTCACCGCCCCCTAATATCAGCACTTCCTTTCCAGCATAGTTCTCCTGTCCGCTGCCCATGATGGCTTGGGTGTAAGCCAAGTCACTCTCCGCCAGGTCTGCAAGGTAAACCACATTATTTACAGATCATGACTTGCTGGTACATGACTTACAGCACTTCAGTTATTCATCAATTCTAATAAATAATCCAAAAATTGAATGTAATAAAGAGGACTAAACACAGCTGCCAGTGAACTTGCCGTTGTTATTACTAGTCTTTTCTATTTGCAGGACCTTATTTCTACAGTTACTTTCATGTCAGTTTAACACGTTTGTAACAACGTACACATTTTATAAATAGTGTAGACTCAACCATTCGAGTCAACAGATGTTAACACTATGGTTTGCTTTTGAAGAAAAGAGTTAGTGACGAACAACCATCAAACCGATTACTTTTAATTAAGTAGAACGTGCACATTTCATTCATTTATTTACTTACAGTATATTTGCATTTCCTTATTTACTTTACTTACATTTACTTATTTACCACATCATATACAACACAGAACAATAATTTGTTTTTACCTGACACACCAATTAGATGCCTCATTAAATACATGAAACTTTGTATTGAAATTTGTCTGTGGATTCTCTAAGACTAGTGATTTTCAGCTGAAATGGCAAACAACAAGCCGTGTGTTATAGCGTTGTGTACACTTACTAACATCTCCATTGAGGACTAGGATATTTCCAAACTGCTGAGAGTGCAAAATCTTTATGTTTTGGTATGCAGAATCTTCGTCGTACACCACCCGGTCTATGTCATACTCCACCATCCTGCCGTCCGCCGTGGGCCAGTATCGGTCAACTTGTGCCCCTCGGGTGAGAGCTGGGAGCCTTTGGGGGGGACGGTGGACAGTACAGTATACCAGTGTTACTGCATCAGGCGGGCTGTGTGACCTATCCAGATCGGCAAACACATGCATCTCCGGACACTTACCTTTTGATCCTCGTAATATTGCCTTGTAAGAGAGTTTTCAACTTCTTTTCCAGTGCATTTAAAAGCTGTGGAGAAACACGTGACTCTTTAAACACCATAAAAGCTCCATTAAAGTACATAATAATGTTCGTCAAGCTGGGAAGCATTGTATTACTGAGGGGGGACACATCCTATTCTTAGTAAATTGATAATGTACTGTGCTTCGTTTATCACCTACATTGTCTAATTGTGCAATGTTATCCTCTTCGTAACACTGCAGATCAATGGTGACCAACCCATGGGAGTGCACACGCAGAATAACAAACCTGAGTGACAAAGAGAAAGAAGAATGGACAGAGAGAGAGAGAGAGAGAGAGAGAGAGAGAGAGAGAGAGAGTGAACAGAAACAGGGGCAGAGTATTTTATTTCTCTGACATATAATGTTCCTACAG
>OMOV01100747.1:0-17756 GCA_900312565.1 Beryx splendens | reverse complement strand
AAACAAGCCCGGACCATCGGTCAGGACAGCAGACCGATTTACTGAACATGCAAGACAACAACAGCAGCGCACGCACAAACACGCACACACACACACACCCACACACACGCACACACACACACACACACACACACACACACACACACACACACACACTGCTTCTAACTGGCACTACAGTTAGGCGCGGTATTGCTGTGCGTGTGTCACCTGTAGAGCGATGTTTTTCCATCTGAGGAAGGAGAGAATAAGTACATGCATGCCGCCCCCGTTTCTCTGTGCTCTCTGGGAGGTAGCTGCTGCAAGGCTTCTCCTGGGACTAATATACGAGCACACACACACACACACACATACACACACACACACACATACACGTGAGACTGCCGAAGGAGCACCGAATACTGGCATCAAAGCTTCCTTGCCTGCCTGCCTGCCACCTACACTTTTCATCACTCACTAAGAATTGTTTCGGTAAACTCAATACTTCCTGATAAATGACAGAACGGAAGGGAACGGAACGGAACAGAACAGAACAGAACAGAATAGGACAGAATAGAGCAGAAAAGAACAGAAAAGAGTAAAATAGAATAGAATAGGAAAGAGCACAGCAGAGCAGAGCAGAGCAGAATAGAATAGAATAGAGTAGAATAGAGCTTTTTTGTCCACACACGGAAAGTTGTTTTTGGCCTGGATCCAAGACAAATGGCAGCGCACCATACGTGATACACACCAGAATGTCAATATCAAGCATGATAGGGTTTTCTGATCGGGGGCAGATGCTCTACTGAAATAACTCATCAGTCTGCAGGTATAATTTACTTGTCACTGATTGGTCGGAGAATGTCATCTCCGAGGGATGACTGGTGCACAATAAGGTTAATAAGCACATTCTGTGCCTCTGATGACACGGGACTCTGACAGCTCTGCTTACTTTAATACTCTACACTTGAGCTCTGCGGGGCATTTGACAAGCAGAAGAGAGAAAGTGTGTGTGTGTATGTGTGTGTGTGTGTGTATATGTGTGTGTGTGTGTGTGTGTGTGTATATGTGTGTGTGTGTATGTGTGTGTGTCTGTGTATGTGTGTGTGTGTGTGTGTGTGTATACGTGTGTGTGTGCAGCACTGATGCGCCACACTCTTCTTTTTATGATTGCTACCTGCACAGTCTCTCGCTCCTCCACCCTCTCATTTCCTCCTATCTTTCTCCTTTTCACTGCACCCCCCCTCCCCCCACTCTCTCCAAGCAGCGGTCCATGACATTATCCATCCAGTGGAAGTCTCCCCCCCACAGGGGAGCCATATCGTCTGTCTGTCTCCATGTTGTCATTTATAACACCGGGACTCCATTACTTTCTTTCTTTTCTTTTTTTTTTTGCCGAACGTCTCCTACAAATGGAGAAATGACAAGAACAAAATGCGTGGTGTCTATTTGAACTGAGTGGGAAAAAAGGGGGAGAAAAAACTCAAATACGGTCACGGTTGAGTAAATTAAAACAGAAACTGCACCTCACGCACTCACCTCATAACCAATATGCACTGAACCTTGCAAATTCACAAATTCGCAGGCCACGCACTTTGAGGGTGTCTATGCTCATTTATTATTTTGGCTCCATCACCAGAGGGAACGACGGCGGCTACGTGCGAGGTGAAGGTCAACAGACTTCTGCTCAGAGGCCGCTCCCGACGGCGAGCCCCGGAACAACTTTCCGACTCAAAACCTTGACAGTTGTGAAATAATGTTGTCTCCTGGCTGTGGGCTGACAGAAATAGATGTGAAGGGGTCTGGGTCTGGAGAGGAGCGGATCAGAACGGAGCGATGGTCAGCGAGCGGCAGGGGAGACGGCACATGCGGATGATGTCAGCACAGACGGATGGCTCAGTGTCCCTGCGGTGGTTGTGATGTGGCGGAGGGTTAAAGCCCATTGTCTCTGGGTTTGACCGCCGCATTCTTCACCGTCTGATTCATCGCAGTCGGGGGATGTGTTGGATTTCACACGCTGCAAAGTCTTCCTTCCCCATGGCAGATGTCTATGCAGATAGTGAGAATCACTCCATCTGCCTAAATAAATGGGATACGCTGATGAATGTCTGTTTATTGTGTGTGTGTGTGTGAGCCCGTGTGAACACTCATGCATGTGGACAAGATCTATTCTGTTCTATTTTGCTCTATTCTACTGTATGTGATGCATTGTCAGGTGGATTTAAGTTGTGTACTTCTGCATGAGTGTCTTTTTCAACCTTACATTTTCATCCTTACCCTTCAAAGGCGGAGCATTCATCATCACCATGATGGACCATGTTTCAACCCCGTCTCTAATGGCTGTATGTCAGACTGCATGATGGCTCCAATATGCTGACGTGATCCTGCTTCCTGATGATAGTGCTGTGCCTCATGCCATGCTCATAAAGGTTTGAGGGGGTTTCTAGCCAAATGGGTGCTGCTGTCACCTACCTGCCTCTGTCTCCACTCTGTGTTTGCCTAGCAGGACTAAATCCTGCCCATCTGGAGAATATGATGAAACAGTGACAGCATAGATCAAATTCAGCCAGCTCCAGTTAACCACACACATGCAAAAAAAAATTGTATCCGCTATTTTCTCGTGTTCATCGAGACAAACAAGCTCTCTTGGCACGTCTCCACAGAGTATATTTTCAAAGCTAAATTTGATTAAAAAAATGAACATCATGTGAAATAAACAAGCCATTTTCTTTTTCTGAAAGCAAGGAGGTATAGTTGGAAGGTAAAGAGAGTTTCTAAATGCACCAACTGTTTTATAATGGTTCATTTCATTTGGAGACATGCGTACATCGCAGAGCATGCACATAAAAAAAACAGAACAAGTTGTGCCAGTTACAAGTTTGTGATTGCATATGAAACTCAAATGAATGGAAGATGAGCTCTGCAGTTGCCCACCCCCAGATTCCCCTTCTTTCTCACAGAAAGCGGGAGAGAATACAGAGTGCTTCAACTTTAATAACTAGGTCAGTTTTTTTCCCCAGGAGAGTTTGAAGTGATGAACTTACGAGCGCCATGTTGTGGGATAGTTGGGAGGACGACAGTGGAGGCATATTGATCATCTCTCTGTGTCACTTTGAATCAAATCCTCTGTGGTTTGCATGGAAAGCCAGGATTATGTGTTTTCAAGTGACTCAACAGACTCCAGAGGCAGAAGAAAGATGAGAGTGTTTTCAATAACACAGGTTTCAGAGTCCTCGACACAGAAAGGCCCTGCGGCTCAGATGGAGCATTCCAAGAAGCACCCGGGGGACTGAGCCCTTATTGGCTGGCTTACGAGCGAAGCCCAGAATCAACTTTATGACTGTTCCCTTTAACCAGGTTAATACCGCCTTGATTGATGCCGGCAATTAAAACCATATCTAACATTTATTATTGCACACTGCCGACCTCTCCGTGGCCCCCCCCCACTTTCTATCTGTGCTTCAATATAGCTGCGACAGATGTAGCTGAGGTAGAATGACTGTTATTTGCCTGGACAACTAACACATCAAGGGCAGAAAGATCACTGGCATCTGCAGAGGCATCATCTGCACGCCATAGCCTTGGGCCGGCTGCAGCGGAGCTTGGTGAGGTACCTGATGGCGCGTCTTCCTCTCTTACTAAGGCTCCGTTCCATCCATTTGATCTATCTAAGGTTAAATTGTACATAATGAAATACGTTCTATTATGCAATATGCAGTGGGAGAAAGCAAGGGGGGAAATGGTTAGAGGAAGGAAGCAAAAAAAAAAGGGCAAAATTGATGAGTAGGTTCCTGAAGAAGAGAACGCCCGCAACGCTCGGTGCTTCTCCTTCAAGGCCAGGTTTCCATACAATTCTCCTGCACAGTACAGCAGCTAAACACTGACATTCACGCTCTTGTAATACCAATGAATACGTCACTACTGATAGACAGGGGATGCGTCGGTGAGTGAGTGAGAGTGTGAGCGAGTGAATGAATGAGCAAGTGCATGACTCAGCATTAGATCAAGAGGAAGAACGAGAAACGCAGGCAGAAAGAGAAGGAGAGAAGCGAGAGACAGCAAATCAGTAGCGGCATCGCTGCTCTGGGCTCAGTTCACTGAAAAAGATATATCTGTCTTTCAGGGGGGAAGCTGCAGGATGCCTGCCTTGTTAGCTAGACAGGCAGCAGGCTGCATCCCAGCAGCTCCTGTTGCATATTCATTCAGTCTGATTAATGGATCCCAATTCGGTGGGTGTAGTGTCTCTTGATATGTTCGCCGACTGTGTTACCACTCCGCCGAGATGCGAGGATGTGCATCTGGTTTATTTAACGAGCCAGGGGAGAGAAGCTAAATCCACATTCCACATTCTCAGTTAATCATGAAATCAATGTGGTTTTCCTGTGCACACAAGCTCGAAGACCTTTCTGCAATTCCAATTGAGATTATTTCTAATTCTATTATTATTACAGCCTGCAGTATTTCCACCTCAAAGAATAATTTCCCAGGCTCATTACATTGTATTTCAAAAAGCTTCCAGCGATTCCACACAACGCACAGCTTCTTTTTTTCAGTTTTAGGCCTCATACGCGGCAATTGTTTCATGTTTTGAAGCACTGCTTATCATTTGTTTCCAAAACATATTGATATTTTAACTAGGCGGTGGTTTTGGAGATGGTTTGAGCTGCGAGTTTGAACACAGTGACCTGATGTTGAACAACCTCCCTATCACATCATGCAGACTTGTACATGAAAATAGCCATATCTCTGAGAAAATAGATTAGTCCGATGTGTTTGTTCAATTTATTTAATTACACCATCAAATCACTCTGCTTGTGATTTGTTGCTGTTGTGTGTGAAGTTTTCAACATGTTAAGCAGTGAGGCTAGATTCATCTTGATAGCAGTTTAAACTTGATAACGTTGCTATGGTAGCACTGTCATTGGCAACACTGAGCATTCCAGAGAAAAGCTTTCTATGCTTTGTGAACAGTCACTAAAAGATGTGTGAATCACAAACCTACAACACTGGTAAAACAAAAGTGCGTGCAAGGTCTTCGTATTCTCGCCAGCCGCAGCATCAGTTCAAGTTCAGTCCAAACACCAGCACTTAAAACCAAATTTAACTCTTCTTAGCCTTAGCCCATAGCTTCAATACCAGTTTATAAGTTAATTCTCTGCTGGGGGAGCATATGAGCCAGCCAGACCCCTGGAGATATATTTAGGGTGTGTTAGCCACTGTGAGGCAAGACAAACCATCCTTCACTCATTTCTCCTCTCTGCTGTACCAACAGCAGCTAGCTTGCTTTTGCTCTGCCCCTTCTCGTCTTGGCCCAGCTGCGTTATCAGCAGCACATCTAATTAGTGTCAAAATGTAGTTAAATCACAGATGAGCTCAAATTATGCACCCCATCACTGATAACCTGCCAAACTATACCCGCTCCCTCTGTGTCCCTTTTTATGTGTGCAAGAACAGGTTGAGCAAGTGACCCTATACTGACATGAACAAAGAATCTTCCGGGCAATGGTCCAAGACTCTCCTTAGTGCTGTGTTTCCCCCGCTGCATCGACATGTTTGTTCCTGCCTCTTGAAGCTGTGCCAAGGTTGTCTTCGAGCGTAGTGCGAGCATGTCGGAGTTGAAATGGATGCAGTTACACATTTAGAGCCAGCAGCCATCTTTTGTGCCCGTGCCCAGTGTCACGTGGCACTTTAACAACCTGCTAGGAACTCGCAGCCTGCCAGCCGTCAGAAGAGGGACCTGGGCACGGCAGACATGTCAGCCGGGGGAGGAAGGCAGCTGACGGATGTGCTGTTGTTTCAGGCATGTGGTCTCTGGCAGGCCTCGTCCTGCTGCTCTGTCACTCTTCTGAGCTCCGCACAACATAAGCATCGCCCCCTCCAAAAGAGACACTGTAAAAATGCTAAGCAGTCGGGCTATCTATAAGACTCCCCGAGGTGGCAAAGTGCCGGAGTGGTAGATTTGTTTATTAAACCGAACTCCGGTTTTCCTTCTGAAAAGGTAAACAATTGCTACGCTTCGCTAGGGAGTGGCAAAGACGGAGAAAAAGAGGCAGAGAAAGGAACAAGAGAGAGGATGAGAGCGAGCGAGAGAGTAACAGAGAGAGAGAGCATGAGAAACAGGGAGGAGCGGATGCCAGTGAAGGACACAGAGTGAGTGACAAAACCTTATTGGATTTATTTGTCTTGCTCGGCTTCTCAGATGAATCTCATTTATTGTGGCCGACAGCAAGGGAAGTGCACATCAAAGAGGAGCCCAGCACAGACAAATGTCTTTTTCTTTATAATGAACGAGAAGCAGGTCCTCTTGAGGAAACGCTGAAAGCAAATAGTGATAAAGGTGGACAGGGCAAAGACAGTATAACACATAGCAGTCCTTATCATGGGAGGAGTCAATTCGCAGGCCACAGGTAGACAAAGCTAGTTTTATAAGGGCAGGAGAGATATGCGAGAGAGAAAAAAGACTGTGTGGATTGAAAGACAATGAGCTGCAACACAGAAACTGAGCCTGAGGTTTGAATGTCTCTCAAAATAGTACCATACTTTTTCTGAGCTAATCCTCCTTGGCAGAATATAGCACTTCTCTACAAGCAGACGCTGTTGCACATTGCATTCATATTTCCCAGAAATTGACACTAAAGAATCTGCGGTGTGAAGGGTAAACTGGTCGAGATCAGGTTGGGTTTCCTGTCTTGGAAGTAGACAGCCTCCAGGCTACAAGCCTCATGGGAAGTACTGTGAGCATGGTTTGTTCATATACAGCAATGACATACAAACGCTGTCAGTTTAACCCAGATACATACCTTGCGTTTGCATACCACCTACTCAACCCAGATACATAACGAGAATAGCTGCATAACTATCAGCTTGGTATCTGGCTGGTATAAGTACATTCTTAATGCTTTAAAGACACTTGAGGGGGGAAAAGTATAAAATATACGCTTATTGGCAACCAGTGGATCAACTGTTACTTACTTCAGTGTGATAATGTTTGTAGACAAGAGGTCCCTTGAAAGGAGAGCAAAACAGACAAGATTAAAAAAGGGAATATTGAGAGAATATTTGGGGATATGAACCCCAAACAGCTGGCGATGAACCAGCGTTTGTTTTCTGCCCTATTCTGTGGTGGAGGAAGCAGATTGTCCTTGAGGACTCAACATAAATCAACAATCGGCAGCAGAAGCGAGCAGCCAGCCCCTGCGTCTGCCAGGGAAAGCATAAACTTAATTAAGTCCTATCTTACAAGGTGTGCGTGCACTGGGAGGGCTGTAATGAAAGCCTAATGCTGGCCACAAATTGGTCCAACAAGCAGCTAAAACGGATGCCTGACAAGGCACTCATACAGCCCCAGAGGGAGTCCAGAGGATCTAGAGACTAATATAAAAAGGACATTATGGTGCATGCACATCCTCTCAAGCCCCCATGCTGGGTTATTAAGCTCCAACGATAACTAGCAGTAATTTAGAATAGACTGTGAATATAGTGATACGTCTGCAACACCTAGAGGTCAAGCTAAGCGCTCCATTACTGAAAACAAAACCTTCAGCGGAGCGCTGAGCCAGCTGGTCAGAGCAATCTATCAAACACAGTAAGAAGAAAGGCAGTGTACTGTATGATTATAGTAGTCTGGCACAAAAAGGATCCGTCTTTGATATTCATCATGTTTAGATGAATGTGTTCTCTCTGCTCATTCAGTTATGGTGACATTGCTTTTAGCAGTCTCACAGAGAGAATCACAGATGGGCCTCACTGAGCCAGAGAAAGTTTTTACATTCACTGACTGATGATGACTGGCAGAGATCGTTCTTACTGAGGATGAAGCCAGGACAGAAAACACAGACAAGACTGCTGACACATCATCATCACTGCAACACAAAGGCTGGACTGGAGGGATTAGCTGCTCCAAATGGCTGATTTCCAACTGGTTAGGACCATTTTCTTGTATTTCTCTTTAAACACCACGCAGCCACAATCATTTGACATGGTTTCCTGAATCAAGTACAGACCACAGCTTGTCTGCATCTAGAGCTGTGTGTTAGACCGGCTGTAAAGTAGCATGGGGAACGATACTGTCACATTTCTTGCTCTACCTCTACACCTCAAATGACTTCAGATTAAACTCTGATTCATGCAATCCTCAGATGACTCCTCTATTGTGGGATGCCTCAATTAAGGTAAGTAGTCTTTAGTGCAATATTGGGTTTGGATGTTGTTTTTAGTCTTGTGATCTTATCCGTTTGGTGTGATGTGTGATGTGTGTTGTTCTGACGCTGGTTGCAAAAAAAATTCAACGAAAATGGACGATAAAGTGTAATGTTAGTTTATCTCAGATGGAGTAATAATGGGAGTGTGGTGGAGAGCTTTGTTGGGTGGTGCAGGGAGAACCACCTGCTACACACTGTCAGTAAGCTGAGAGAGTTGGTACAACAAACTGGACCAGTCCGACAACACAGAGGCACTGTACCAGAGGAGGCTCACGTCTTCCAACTTATGCAACAGACTGTATCACTCTGTTGTTTGCAGTGGTGTGCTGGAGAGGCAGCACCGAGGCGGGGGAGGCAGGCAGGATAAACAACCCGGTGAAAAAAGGCTGGCTGTGTTACAGAGCCGAGCTCGGACAGGCAGCAGCAGAGAAGACAATGAGGACTAAACTTAACTCATACCCAGACACCCCCCCCCCAGTAAGCTGATGCAGCTACACAGCACCTTCAGCCTCTATATACACACTCTACACAGTATGTAACACTCCAGAAAAATATTTTTAACTCTTCAGGTTTAGGCATTTTAGTGTGTGGGACAAATGTCCACTAAATTGAATACTAACTTTAATGAATTATTTAAACAGAACAAAAACAAATTAACTGAATAAATTTAAATGTATGCAATTTATAGCCATGATGCCAACGCATCTCAAAAGTGTCTAAATGACACATCTCCTTCATTAAAGTGAAACTCTGTTATCTGGTTACAAATATCCGATAAGTCAGACTTTTCAAAATGTTTTATTTCATTTAATCTGTTTTGGTCTAGCTGATATTAAACCCAATTATTTTGGACTGGTTCTATTTTTTTTATTTTACTGAAACTGTGTTTATTTGGATAAAAATCAGCAGAATATTTTGTCTTAATAGCTAAGAGCATCAATGTTCATTTCTTGAGCGCAATATGGACCCTCCATCTGGAGTTTTTAATAAGGTGCACAGCTAGTGTGGAGTATCGTGCACTCTGGTGCATCATGCGTCGTCATCTGGTAGTATGTGTGTCCACAGTGGGTCAGTAGGCGTCATCACATGTCTTGCTTGCAATTCTAGCAAGGACTGCTAAACAAAAAAGTAACCATGAAGTTGCTGTACTCTTTCCACAACAATAACGTGATCGTAAGATTGTCTGGGAAGGGTTTGGCCGTGTGTATCCAGTACAAGCTTTGTTAGTGATCGCTTTCCAGTAAACGGCATACATGCTTGTATCGTCCTTCTCTCCATTCATGAATAAATATTTGATATAGGCGGAAGACTGTTGGTGTGCTTTGTACAACAATTATTCAATGTTGAACCTAGGAGGATCATCATAGACATAGAAATTCTACAAACAGGATCCTCAACCCACTTACAACACATTGAATACAAGCACATTTTTCTTCATATTCTCATATTGCTCTCATGCTATTTTTATAATTATATATGTTTTTTGTAAGTTTTTTATACTTTCTTTCATACATAGGCTACACTTTCTACTTAATGTGTTCTAGTGTTGAAATTGGTCATATAATACAACCCCCCCCCCCCATCTGCTATATTATTCTTATATTAATTAAGTTTCATGTATTATCATTAGCAAGTGGTGTACACAGACATAAGAAGGACATCACTGGGCAAGTAATTAACAGTTAAGAATATATATAAAGATTCCTTAATAAAACTTTTCCCCGATTTACAAATGCACTTTTAAATTGTGAATCTATTCTAATAAATGGTGGCACCTTACATTGTGCTCATGTAAGTGTGATACAGCTGTAGTTACCATGGTAACAACATACTCGCCTCAGATCATTCTGAAATGGATAGAAAAAGCACGTCCCACTGTATCACAGTAACCTCCTATGGTAACACCAGCATGGCTATTATAGAATTTTAACAATGTTGTCATGATGATTAACACTGTTCCATGTGTGGTAGGGTGTGAGACACAGGAAATTGGAACATTTAACATAATTGCAAGTGAACTGTTCAGCTAAATGATGATTTTGGCATTGGTAATGAATCCATTTTCATGTCATGTACTGAATCAGTGTTCATTTCCATGACAATATTATCAAACACACAATGGCAGCCAGCTTAACTCTACCAGCCAAACTGTCATTCAAGGAGCAAGTGGTCCTGTGTTCTGCACTCTGTGATCACCACACAACATATTTGCAGACATTTTTTACCTTATGTCTATCAGTGTCTAACATTTTAATTCAAACAGAACCAAATACTTTTTTAAAGATTATTTTTGGCATTTCTGCTTTATTGGACAGTCACAGTAGAGAGAGACAGGGGAGAGAGAGGGGATGACATGCAGCAAAGGGAACGGGCCGGATTCAAACTTTATTTTAAACAGACCCAAAACAGGACTACCAACACCCCTCCTGCTCCCTGTTCCCCACATATACACATGAACCACTCGTTAATATAAGTTCAGCAAAATAAATGTTCAAAAGAAAGGAGAGAAAAACAAAACAAAACACATTGCCAGATATGATTCTTTTCCCTTGCAAATACATTTCTTAAAGAAAAAGTCTTTTTGAGTTCACTGTGATAGAATTTAATAGATCAACTGATTCACTGTTTTCCACTGAATAGATGGCAGAAAAGGCACTGAAAGTATGCAGAGCAGTGAAAGGAAGCTGTGCTATTGTATGATGATGAGTATTGAGAATCTTGTAAACAGCAATGTTGGCATTTTGTTGTACGTTTTCCATCAGGCGGAGTGTGCTTTTCTCTGCCAGTTACCATTGGCAACATTCAGTTTTGCACTGGATCAATTTGCTGCGTCTCATGAATATTGGCCAACAATGCACAGCTTCTGTCACCAAAACTGCATTCATCTTTGGCTATCTGTCCACCTCTGCCGTGATTAACACCACAACACCAGCGTTTAAACGATTGCATCTCACAACCCGACCATAACACAGTAATTGCTGTGATGAAGGGAGACAAGATAACAGACTGAGAAAAAAGAAGAAAGCAACAAGAATAAATGGATGGGACTGCCAACGGTCTCCCACTCTAAAAACAAAAAAAGGGTGCAGGGTGGAAATCCACAAGCTCCATCAATGTCTTCATTTTCCATTTGCATTTAATTACCACCGGGATCAATATAGGGGGTTAAATGTATTAGGACACTGTGATTTTGGCAGGCTTAAAGGAGAACCAGGGATACAGACCAGAGGGCAAATGGGGTGAGGGGAACCTTCCTGAGAGCTCCACTCTTGTTTACTGTGAGCTTGATAAGATGCATTAATGTGCCAAGGCTTTGGCTTTGGCAGGGAACCCTGCTGGTAATCTGATGCAGGTTGCCTTTTCATCTCAGCCGAGACGGAGCGGCGTTACCTGTCCATCCTTGTTGTCAGATGCACAGAAGGTTAATGAGCTAGATAACCCACTGGCAGTGTCCTCTGATTGCTATAATGGAGCCACACATCTCCAGCTCCCGCACTGTAATAACACTCAATCCCTGAGCAATGTAAGTAGCAGGTTATTAACCCCTCCCCCCTCTACAAGAACCCAATCAATTACAAATGAGGTGAAATTTTTTTTTCCGATTCGTGTCTAATCGTGTGGGGAGGTGATGATAAACATAAACGGTGGTTTAATGCCCTCATATGATGAGCTGGAGGTGAGGAGGAGAGATCCTGCATGGCGTCTCCAGGCTTCTATCAAGGCCGATTAGACTGCGAGCCAAAGGCACCTCGCTGTGGAAAGTGCTGTTGACAAGTATCTTAATCGCTTCAGCTGAGCACTTTGTGAGGCCTGCTGGCTGAGCGAATGATGAGCGATGATGAAGGTTTGTTTTTCCTGACACTGCAATAACTTTAGATGTAAGGGTACGGCATGCAGAGGAGCTTCATTAGAAGTAAGAAGGGGACTTTGCACTACATCTCCGTGATTGGTGGAGACAGGACTTGGAGCTGAAAATTGAAAAGTATGCTCTCTGCAAAACACAGTCATTAATAATAGATGGGGAAACCAAGGGCATGTTCATAGGGCTAGAACCAACAGTAAATACCTCTTACATTTAGACAGGAAATAAAGCACTTGAGAAAGGGATTTGTGCAAAAGAGGTATTGTACTGTATGAAGCAATTTGCCTGTATCTGCTGGACACTACACACTGAAGGGGAGTCTAGATTAGGTTCGAGCAGCCCTTTCTCAATGGTAGAGCAACAGCAAGGTTATTTGTCACCAAAACCAATTTCTGTTTTACCTCCTGCACACCCACAGAGAAGAAGAGGTGGCAGAGACATAACTGACCCAACAATGTGTGACTCACAAATGTCCCAGGTCAATTTAACTAGGAGAAATGAGTAAAATGTCATCTCGGATTAAATTCCCAATGATGCTGCTCATGTCAATACAGAATGCAATCTTTCCGTTATTATTATTCCGTATAAAAATGTTTGCAATAAGCCCAAGAAGAATGATCTTATCAAAAGTAAGAACTCCTCCTTCTTCTTTAACATGCTTGACCATTAAAAGAAATCTTTAACTTAATGAAACTTGCCAACCAAAATAAGCGGTCACATCTAAATTCCAAAGAAACGTTCTGACCCAAACGTTGCCAAGTAAATGGGCCTCTTAGCAGGCTTAGAGGTTGTTTTTCACACAGAATTATGGGAAGCAGAAATTCAGCAAGGGTAACCTTTGGATGGCCCTTTCACAACTAATTTCCCAGACACGTTGTGTGTTGCATAATTCAGCCACACTGAGGTCTATAGTTTTACTGAAGGGGATAAAAAGTTACGTGTGATAGCAAAGCTAGTCGCTACGGCAACAGCAGATCTCAACTGCAGCTGTACTATTCACAAGGAGATGCTTTCGCCCAAAATGAATAATTATCTCCATTTCACACACAGCACACACACAGGGAACTGTCCAGCTCATCGTGCCTGACAATTCCTAGCTGACACAGTCTCAATAGGCACAGCGGTTTCCATAGGAGGGTTTTTGCCTCTGGCCGGCCTGACTGGGACGAGGGGACTTCCTCGTCTCCCCACATAGCCGCCAGCCAGCGCTCGCCTCTGCCTAATGAGATTATGCTCAGCTCTTGGAGGATCTACACTGGAGGAGATGAGACCAATTAGTCTGTTGTCTGCCCCAAAGAGACACAGTCACCGTAGCTCTGATGTTATTACTTGAGCATGTCAGCCTCCAAACCAATAACAAACATCCCTCAAATAAAGAGAGTGCTTGTTTACGAGGGGAGTGGTGGGACAGCTTCTCACTGTGGTCAAGGTTACAGGAGACAGCTCAGTCCTATTTCTGCTGATGTAATGAAAGGTTGGATAGAGGGACTCGGCGCTTGAGTAGAGTCAAGGTGGCTAAACGGTGGCAGACCCCATTTGGTCTGGAGGACCGCTCAGTGAGTGTTCACCCCGCCTTGAAATGAGCTGATTACAGAAGAAGTAGCTCTTAATCCAAGTCCTGTAGAGTGTTCAAAATTAAAGTATGAAGTAGTAAAGTACTTGGGTAATTGGCCCCATCAGAAACACCAAGAAACCATAGTAAGTGCTTTTTCCTCTTGCCAAGCTAGTAACAGGGCATCGTTTTTCGATATAGTTAAATTTTCACATCAACACACAGAAGGGATCTAAAACTTGGGGGAACTCCCTAACAGTAAGCACACCGCTGACAAATCAAGAGCGTAAGATTTAAGGCAATATTTCAAAGACATGCAGTCAGTCAGTCCTCTGCGGGCCATGTTAACACCTCTTTGAGCCTTTAGATCTGATGACAGCGAAGTGCCAGTGGGCGCGCGCCGGCACAAGTGGGTGGTGCAACGATGCTGCCTGCAGTCTTGTCTGTCCCAACTGCTGCAGCACCCATGAGGATGGAACAGCCAGAGCCACATCAGCTTGTGCGGCAATTAGTCAATCTCTGGGCATTTTGAATCCTTCACTCAAACGGGCAGCACCAATCAATTCTGTAATTGAAAAAGTTTTTAAACCCAATTCTCTGCGACAAAGACAGCTTTGGGCGGCCCCACTACTTGAGACATTCAAATGTATTTTGGAAAGGCGTTGCAAAGCATTTTAATGGCATCAGTGTTGAAAGACCGAAATTGGGAGCGAGGAGGGGAGCGAGAAACGAGGCGATCACAACGAATAGCAGGAGGTGTGGGAAAAGGAGTGACAGGTAGGGAAGAGAGAAGAAAGACAGAAAGAGCAAAAGTCATCATCAAGAGGAGGAGAGAAAAGGAGAGACGTGCAGAGGAGACAAAGAGAAAAAGGAGCCTTCAGATCTGAGGGAAGAGCTGAAGCAGAACACCGGTGACCCACTCTTCCATTCAGCGGCGGCTGCATCATAACTCATTTGCACTTCCATTACGCTGTCAGGCTGAATTACATCACCATGATCAATATCTTCAGTTCTAATACATATTATTCTGGATTAGGAACGGGCCTTTAGAAGACCTGTGAAACAAATGGAAGGTTGTGGCTCTTCAAATAATCAGCCATCTGTCCAAGTATCGCGGAGAATCGATCAGAGAGTGAACAAGCAGGGAGCGAGTTTGTAGGGATTACTTATTCCCCTCTTCGATCGATCAGTCTGTGTGATTCTCAGGACACCTGCGGCCCCACGCTCCGGAGCGGTGAGCATGCCCTCTCCAGACTCCAGCAGGGATCCACACCCAGCAGCTCGCATGTGGTCCAAGGACCCCCGCCTCCACAGAGATATGCTGCACCGACGCTGGCGCTAAGATACACAGTGGGGTGTGGAATGTGTGTGCGCTGGTGTGTGCGACCATGTTGTTTTGCGATGATAAGTCTAAGTGTGTGGTGTGTGTGTGTATGTGTTTCTGTGCATCCTGTTTGTGTGATTGTGTGTCTGATTAAGACTAGGATGAATCCAGCAGGCAGTCAGTCATGTTCTTCGTGCAGCATGTCTATCTAGTGGCTGTCTCTATCTGTCTCTCTATTACTCCAGTGCCTCTCCAGCACTCACAGCTCTGGGCTTGCTGAAAGGCTGATACAGGCTCTCAGCGGGGCCATGTCTGGCTACAGCTTAACCGGGCATATCTCTGCCTGCTCTTCTTTGACCACAGACAGCGCTCGCTGCCCCGGTCTAAGAGCCAGCCCGGCTGCTCTATTCTGAGCCACATGCACGGCCAGTCTGTCTGGAAGAGACAGATAGCCTGACACGACACCGCCACTGCTACTGCCACTGTGATATGCATGGGGAAAGGACTGCTCATTTGTAAAAATGGATATTGACTTTAAGCTAGATTCTGTTGCACAGTGAGACTGACAGAGAACACAACAAATACAAATTCTGTCTATAGCATTCATGCATTTGGTAAAAGATAAAAGATTTTAAAAAAAAAAGAAGGTTTTATTCACTTTGACATATTGCAGAAAAATGGAGACAATGAATGTATGCATTCAACTGATTTTAGTAAGATCAACACAACTCGGTTTGGATTTAGCCATAAGAATGACTAAAACTCAATTTGTTTATACAAAAGGTGGAGGAATGAGCAGGGATATTTGTTTCATTTGCAATATAATGCACTCCTCCTACTACTGTTTTCTTGTAATGTTAAGCCATCTAGGGATTTAAGCTTGTTCTACTACTGCACTTTTTGTGGCTCTAGATGAGAGGGTCAGCTAAGTGCCTACAGTGTGCTGTAAGTGCAGTAGGAGGTTGAGAGCAGCCTGGTTTAGCTGGTTAGTCTCTCTGTACCTCACTGTTCCACTGATTGCTTTAGCCATTTGCTGTTGGTGTGATGGAGTTGTTGTTCTGCTCCTTCAGTGCCAGCTTGGTCTCTAAGCATTACTGCTAGTGCTGTCTTTGTCCTGTAGGGTGAGCTGGGTATCTATGGCAACTAGCGAGGCCAAGAACACAGAATTGTTAGCTATATTTATAAGTTAAAAGGAGGTGTAGCCCTGCAAACAAATCAAAGAGAAAATCGCTGCCCTTCTCTTCCCCAATTAGCCTATCATGTGTGTGAGGATATGTATTATGGCAGCATGAGGAGATTAAACATGAAATGATTTCCATCCCTCAGCATACTATGATGGATGCTTCTGTGCTATTTCATGATTTAAACACACTCCTGTTCTTGGCCATTAATAATTTGGCCTCTCATCTTTTAAAATTCTCTGCTTCTGCTCTGCCTCTATCCATTCGGCTTAACCAACGTACAGTATTTTGGCTTTAAGCTTTGGATTCTCTGCTGCACTAAACTCAACTCACACACTCTAGGGAGACACAATATTTAGCACACACAAAAAAAGATTTACATTTTTTTTCCTCCTCTTAAGATATTGTAGCCAGAGGAAAGAGGGTTTCCAGTTAAAAGCCGGCCACTGTAACCAAGCTGAGCAAATCTCTTCTTATGGCATTAAGACGTTAACTTAGTAGCCAGCTACTCTGGGATGGTATCAAGAGCTTAGCAGATTATGCCCCTAAATATCCTCATGTGCATTAAACCGTGCATCATGCAGGGTGCTTAGTTATTTTCACAACACACTTTCTTACTACTGCAAGCAGTCATTGGATCAATCGTGCTTAACTCTGTGAACTTGTTTCAAATTTGTGTGGCATAAAGGAAGTTCACTTAAAAGCAAGATTTCTTCAAGATTTGTTCTCAAAAGAGAAGAGGTTTCATGTTTACTTCTCTCTTGTTGAAACAAGCCATATGGTCAAGGAAACAAAACTGAATGAAAATTAAATATATTCATGAAACCAGCGAGTGCCGTAACACCTTAACACCCTAACTTAAGATGTGTTGAAAATAAAACTGCTTTATAAAACTGGACACAGGAAAAATCTATGGTTTTACTTGTTGCAGCATATCTCTAGTCTCAACTCTCCACCTGCCTGCTTCCTCTGTGTGTGTGTGTGTGTGCCTGCTTGTCTTAGAGGGAAACGAATGGGGGTAAACTCTCTCCATTTCATAAACTTTGACGCTAAACAGCCGGGACACGGCCCATCAAAATTCTCCCGCGTCGCCGGTGACAAGGGGATGGAAGAGCAGATGTGACAGGTGTTTAGCTTTGACTAGCAAGGCTCGGAAGTTGGACCGATCCCTCAGGACAGGTACAGGCCTCCCTCCACCCCATCACCACCCCGCTGACATAGAGACAATAAGCAGGATGACTGACCTTCAGAAACACAACTCCAAAAACAAAGGGCAAAAGATGTTGATAAAGGTGTAGAGGGAAATAGCGGCTATGTGTTTGCAGTGGCAAAGATCCAGACTGAAGCTGGGATCCAGGCTCTGAAGGTTTCCTGACCAACATGGAGCATCACCCTCCAAACTGCAAAAAAATCTACAATTTAGTCCATTATTGAGTCCTAAAATTTTCTTTTTTATCATTTTCTTGATAGTAGTGCAGTGATCTGCCTTATTCTGCCTTGGTTCAAGATATTGACACTCATTTCTAAATGCCTGAGATAAGTGAAGCTGCATCGGAAACAAGTGGAGTTATCTCACCTCATTTGCAGAATTTTTCTCTTGGTTTTAGGAAGAGTGAGATTTGAAGGCTGAATATGAGACTACACGACTCTCTACGTTGGA
>OMOV01100744.1:0-16427 GCA_900312565.1 Beryx splendens | reverse complement strand
GTCGGCTGAAACCGGTCTGAGAGGAGAAACATGGCATGGAGTTCGCTGAAGTCGGTCTCAAACCTGTACAGCTTGTTGTATATTTTGTCTGTTTGGTTGAGTAGATGCTGATTGAACTAACAGCACAGAGACAGAATCTAAACTAAAGTAGAATAATCAGTTATACTAAACTAGATCAAAATAATCCTACAGTTTTGTCAGAACCTGCTAAAGTTCTTAATGATGCATGATGATGATGATATTTGCACTGATAATGTATTGCTGTGTTGATGCAGATAATCCTAACTCTAATGTTGGGAGTGTTGGTAAGGAAGCTATCCAATCTCCTTTCTTACTTGCCGGGTAGAGGAAAGTTCATCTCATCTCGTCTAATCTCGTCATTTCATCTCATCTAAATCTCATCTCATCTCATTTAAATCTCATCTCATCTCAACTCATTTAAAGCTCATCCCAACTCATCTAAATCTCATCTCATCTCATCTCAACTCATCTAAATCTCATCTCATCTCATCTCAACTCATCTAAATCTCATCTCAATTTATCTAAATCTCATCTCAACTAATCTAAATCTCATCTCATTTCAACTCATTTCATCTCATCTCATCTCATCTCACCTCATCTCACCTCTAATAACTAAACTAATCAAACTACAGTAAAACTACCTTAATCAAATCCTAGCAAACCTAAACTGGCTATCCAGTGCCAGTTGAAGGAAAATGTCAGAGAGTGAAATGGAAACAAGGAGTGTGAGAATCCCCCCGGTGTGAAAACATGACGAATGTATCACAACACTGTGAGTAAACCAAGGGCCTCCCTACTTCACTCTCTCTCTCCATCGTTGTCTCTCTATCTACACCACCCCCCCAGACAGTGGTTATTCATACGTCCGGTGCGTTTGTGACAGCTAGCTGTATTTGCTGAGCGGCTTTCACCCCAGCTCCACCGCTCCACCCCACCCATCAACCCCTCTTAACCTTTGCCCTGGACACCCCCACCTGCCTCTTAGTCAAACTAAACACACACACACACACACACACTCTCACACCTCTCTTTCTGTTAGCTTTGTCCTCTGCTGACGTCAAGCCCCTTTCAATACAGCTGATTAACAGGTATAATTCACTCAGGACTCAGGACCAGGATCTGTAAATAATGGGCGTGCATTCCTGCTGGCGTGACATTGTCTGGCAAAACAACTGCATTCTCCTCATTGAAATAACATCCATCTCAATAAGTGATTTAATGATGTATTAAATCGCCTTAAATCTTACTTTTCACAAAACAAATCTTTCATTGGGTGGGATAATTTCACATGTGTGAAGGATAAATCAGTTAGAACAGCTTGCAACTCTGAGGATGTTCCCAGTCTATATTGGATTACTGTTACCAGTCTTTATTTGGATTGTAAGCCGCTTCATATTTTGCAAATGTTATTCAGCAGCGACAGCCAAGTATGCTTGTACTGACACTCCTAAAATAAATACATCACAAGAAAAAAAACACAAAATTGAGACTTGGCTCAGATGCGCCAGCAACGAAAAATGACCATGTGCTGTATTTGCTGGGAATATGTGAGTATGCACAGTGTGCCACACCACTCTTTATGTAACAGTGATTTCCACTCTGAGTTTGTTCCTTTAGTTTCACATGGACTATAAAGGAACATGTGGTGCTCAGCAAATTGACTGCCATTTCTCAGTCTCTGTTTATTTTTGTTACCATAACAAATTTATCGTTTCTCACCATTTTATAGTCTGCTAGCAGCCAAGTCAGCCAAATATGTTAATGTTGACACAGCCAACACCGTGACAGCCCAACAAAAATACAAAATAGCGCAGATGCTTGGATTTGGTTCACTTCTTCGATTTGGTTCACTGATTATGTAAAAACATGTAGTTTGGATGGGAAGATAGTTGAGTAGGGGACAAGCTTGTACCCCGCTGCCCTGTTTTTCTCACTTCGTCCCGCTTCTGTATGTGTAACTGTGGTTCTGCAGTAACTTCTATCCCAGAGCCGAATTCCTCTAGTCCCACCATAATAAAACCCAACAATTTATTACTTACCATTATAGAAAAACCAAGAGTCAAATACCTAGCAGCGTACTAACCCAGAGCCTAATTCCTAAGGTCCCACCATGGTGAAAGCCCAGAGTTTAATACCCACCACTACATTACAATAACAAGAAGTGGAAGTTTGGCAAGGCCTTACCGGTGTGTGTTTGTGCGTGTGTCTCTGTTTGTGCCTATGTGTGTGTGTGGTCTGACCAGTGACCACATCCTTCCAGAGCAACAACATGGCCACCTAGGAGACACACATCCATTCCTCAATTACCTCCCTCCCTTCTTCCATCCCTATACCTCCATCCTTCATTCTTCTTTCCCACCAACGGCAAGGCGGCTGGAGGTTATGACGTCCGTTTCGTTACTCAAGGTCACTGGAGTTTGTCTTCTCGCATTTCTTCTCCTGGTTACGTTCCTCTACACAAACAGCACCCCCTCCCTATAGGAGATGATTTAAGTGGACAAACCAGGATGGCCTTTCACTTGTTGACGCTAGATATGTAATACACCCCTCCTTTAACAAAATATTTGAAAGGGAATTTGAAGAAAACCTCCCTCGCCATCTCCTTTGTTACAGCGGAATAAATCAGTGCACTGTCCATTATCAGAGATGTCTGCAGGTTGAGCAGCTAGGAGTTCAGGAATTTGCTAAAGGGCACTGCAGTAGTATAGAGGTGCAGCACAATCCACTCTCCAATGTCAGCTCACAGCTAAGATGCAACCCTCTGGTTTCAAGGTTAGCCTCTTAAACAACAAGAAAAAAGTTATGATAAACTGGAGGTGAGGAGGACTGGAAAGGAAAGGAAAGGAAAGGAAAGGAAAGGAAAGGAAAGGAAAGGAAAGGAAAGGAAAGGAAAGGAAAGGAAAGGAAAGGAAAGGAAAGGAGATGTAGACAGGGACCTGGGAGAGTGAACAAGGAGAGAGGAGCTACAATTAAAGAGCTAGGAGCTACTGTAGGAGTTAGTAGACAGAGTATAGGAGCAAAGATAGGATTTCTGGGAAAGTCTCTTGCTCTGCAACCCAAGCTCATGAAAACATACTAGTACTCTTGGCCCAGAAGGCACAGTAGTAGTTTAAGAAACTGTGGGCGAAGTGAGAGGACCAAGGCCTAGAGTTAAAAGCAGTGTATAGCTGTACAATAACAACCCCAGGCCACCTAGAACTTTGTATCTCAATCCGGAACATCATATTTAAAGCTGCATGAGGGAAAATTTTCATGTAAAAATGCATCTAACTTTTCAGCTGAAATCACAAAGTGGGGCTGCAATAGAGAAGAGCGCATCCAAACTAATTGAGACCCTGTAGATTGGACATATTTGCCTACATGAAATTCTGGTGTCTGCTCGATCCAGAAAAAGTTGGACGCACCAATGTTAGATGCCTCTCTCATCCCTTTGGCATCTCTTGCATTGATAAATATGAGTGTGCTTTGTGCAGTTTACTGATGTCTTTTTACTCGATATTTGGGTATTGAGGTTTGAAATTTTCAAGCAGTTACCTCTCGCTGCCATTAGGAGCCGCAAACCTACAAAGTTGCCTATGTGCAGCTTTAAAAATGAGAGGTTGTCCGTGAATCAAAAAAACAGCATCTAGGCTTGCTTCATTTCAAAATTCGTTGTTTATTTGCTTTCCAGTGCAGAAGGAATAAGCAGCTATGCACAGGTGTACTAAGGCTTTCTTCAGTGTGTAAGCCTGGAATTTTAACTTTGAGACAGCAGGTGAGCACGGCGGTTTCTCCCAGTGTAGAACATCCTGTCATATACCCGAGAGCTACTTCCTCTTCAGAAAAACATCAATATTTACCAGAATACACAGAAGCCTCTAAACCTAAAAAACCCACACCCGCTGGCCTGCTTTTCTGTTCTTGTGCCAGCTGTCTTGTGTGTGCATGTCTCACCAGTGCCAGCTGTACCTCATCTTTATTTATGACTTTTTTTTTTTTTCTAAATATTCCTTTTCAGAGAGAGGCCACCACAGAGAACACACTTTGACAGCAAACACTCTGCATTCCTCCTGCAGGGCCGTAGCTGGACTCCAAAGTAAAGTTTACATTCCTGGGCTGCTGGGAGGAATGCTGCCCTCTGGGGCCCTGGGAGGCCCGGACCAGCCTGACCAACACGAGTCAGGGACCGGGGAGGGAGACTGCAATGCTCACTTGCAGGTAAGTTTTGAGTAAATTAGCAACACAGATTTCATTTACAAGGGCGCTAATAATCTAAATGTTAACTCCGTGCAGCACAGACCTGATCCTCTCATGGCTGTCTAAATGAGGAGAATCCATACACAGCTAATTTTCCAGCATTGATTTTTCAGTGACAATTATTTGGAGTTGATAAATCCTGACTGGAGCGTTGTTTGTTCACTCTAAGAGCTTATATGGCGTTTGGGTGGGTGTTCAAAGTGTTAAATTCACTTATGTAATCACTGTCATAGTTTAGATTTTTGCACTCTTTACAGAGTCATATTAACGCTGATGATTTTGCTGTGTATTTGAAGCTGATATTCAAATATTTGTGGCACAGAGTCAAGTATTCAGGAAGTCAACAACTCAGGCTGCATTTCAATAGACACAAAAGATCAGACTTTTCAGTTTTTGAAGGGCTGACTTGATCTTTTGATGACATGTTAGCGCCTAGTATAGCTCCAAAGGGTTAACCAGTTGTGACTCTTATCAGTAAGACGTCTAGATTCATGTTGAATCAAACACTTTACCCTGAAATAAACAACTGAGAATGAATGTTCTATTATTAACAAATGATTTTCAGTTTCTATTTATATGATTGTACTGACAGTGAGTTGACCCCAGCATGGCATCCTGTACGCTTCAGTGAGGCCTAAAAATACTGACAGCATCTGGAGCCATTGATACGGCTTTGTAGACCTGCTCAGATGGAGAGAAGAAAGGAGAGGAGAGGAGAGGGGAGGAGAGGAGAGGGGAGGAGAGGAGAGTGGATGCTGAAGGGCTTGAATTCAGGCCCTCCCATGACTGTTTTAATGAGTAAACACCAAATTCAACGAGAAATTAATCTGACCAAGGTCTAGCTTTGATTGAATTGAATTTAGTACAGATTTGATTACTCTATTTTTGTCCTGAAAACAGGGTTAGGCCATGACACAGGGTTAAAAAACAAATCTTTTCTGCCTGTGGAAACGCAGCAGTGATGATTAGTTGATGTCTATTGTATGGAAATGGATCTATGGATCTAGCGTTAACAAGGTCATGTATTAAAATCATCATCTGCATGTGTGTACTAAATGGTGAGTATTGTTATATATTGTAGTGTTATACTTGGACAAAGTCATGATGAAAATGCTCTGCAGAACAGCGATTCAGCCCTAACTCTGTTCAGATGAATCCATGGAAAGAATGATGAGGGCTAATAGTTTTATGGTGATACGTATGGTATGAACTTGTACAGTATGGTAAAGTGATCCAGCACTGCCCCCTGCTGGCTGCCATCAGTCTTTATTTTGAGCTGAGAAGTGGAAGTTTAAATGCAACATAAAGTGGCTGAAGGGATGTACTGTATATCTAACCCATACTTAGACTGCAGTCACATAAAAATCTATTACCTCTGTGCCACTGGTCGGACCTTCTCACTGCTGTTTCAGCTCGGTGAAATCAATTTCCACCTGGTTCCTCTATGTCTAGACAGCAATGAGAAGATCACATTTTTTGACACAAAGACACGAGGCTCTGTGACTGTAAATCCAGCCTTAACGGCAGGTTTTCCACTCAGTCGGCACTTATAAGTGTTGTGACTAGCAGTGCATGGAGAGTTCAATAAAAAACATTGCCTACATTTTATCTTCAACTTGCTCCTGAAGTTATTTTTCTGACTGTGGGTATAAAGAACAATTACAACTGTGCACATAAAACTTTATTCACCTGTGTGGAATACTGACGCTAGGCCAGAATTACTCAACCTTCAACTGAAATACCACGATTTTACTATATTTCAATCAACATTTTTTTTTTTTTTTTTTTAATGACAGGGTTGTGTCTCCACTCTATGCAGATTGTCTCCCTCTTTACCCAAAATAAAACCTGGAGGAAAAGGAACAAACATCAGCCAAGAATAGTCTCTGCAACATTTACATATTCAGAGCAGCTAACTTCAACCAACACTGTCCATATTATCACGTAAAACAAAGCTTCAATGTTGCTCCTTCGTTGCAGCCTGATATTTGTGGAAAGGAAAACTCATAGCAACTTGTTATTTCCACCCTCAGTCTCCGTCTCTAAACCAACCCCCTGTTCTAATGACGCATCCAGAGTAACTAACTTCAATGTTTGTCCTGATGAGGTATCTGTCCAGTCAATGGCTCCTCCTGTCTCTCCGCATCACAGCAGACTGATACTTCCACACCCCGTCTCTCCGGCGAGTCCAAGCTCTGCTCCCTGCCAGCACAAGTTTGTCAGCGGGGGATGTGACTAAAACCTACGGCTACTCCGTCCTCTGATCCGCAGCAGCCTGTCATAATTTGTAATGCTTCCCCTGCCTACTGAAGGCAATATTGCCCGTCTCCATTGCTCCCAAATGTTGCTTGTGTAAGGGAAACTCATCAAGATGTTGCTTCCACCCACAGGCTCAGCCTAGATTACTGTCTGCTTTAATGACATATGGATTGTAGTTCAGCTTTTGCTCAGATGAGGTATGTGTCAGTCAACTAAATGCAAAGAAAAATGACATTTGAACGGCCGAACAACCTCCCTAAACATTTGAAAAAGTCTCTATCCGCCCTCCTTGTCTCCATTTCTCTCACCAGGTCAAACTTTCCTCAACCTCCACACCTGTAATATTTCTGTCTGGAAGGAAAACCCCGCTCCGTTGTTTTTTTTTTGCAGCTATCTGCTACTTCCACCGTCGGTGACAAGCCCAGAATATATTCCCTCTCCCACTGACGCTCAGTTCAACGTGTTCCCTGTCCCAGTGATGTAATCAGGACATGTCGGCCAAAATCCTCCTTGCCAAGGAAACCTTTGCTCTCTGTGTGTGTGACAGCAGTCTGTAACTTCCACAGCTCAGTCCAACTCCAACATTTTCTGTCCCGAAGTGCACAAGCAAGCTCCTGCCTGCTTACTGATCTCATCTTCTCATGCCTATCTAAACCTTATTTTCAGTCTATAGTCTAAGAGATAACATAGAATCTGGCGTTGGACTCTTGGTGAGCCAGATCTGATCTTCTCAAAGCAGTCTACTCATATCTTCACAGGGGCACAATAACATGGAATTTACTCACCATTTAGCTACGGAATAGCTCCTTCCCGGATGAACAAAGCTATTTTTACATCCAACTCTTTGATCTCATCCTAGAATACATTTTTTATCTCTCTGTGCTCCAGATCTGATCTTCACTTGGTTGTTTGAACAGGGAGAAAAATGAAGCACAGATCTGTTCTACTGTCAGTCACTGAGCAGCTATACTGGGGCAGGTGGGGGTTCGGTGCCTTGCTCAAGGGCACCTGGACACAGTAATTCATGGAGAGTAATTCGTTTTCCTCACCCACATTTTCCCGGCCGGTCCGGGGATTCATACGGTCCACTCCTCTGACCTCTAGGCTGCCGTCCAACAACTCTGGGTTCAACTCAGTTATGATTCATGCAGGGGTTGCCATATCCAAACTGGTCTTTTCTAGTCTAGTCTTTTTTTTTACCTTTTTACCTCATAACCTAAACTGAACCTGCATTGCAGCCAGGTTCAGTTTAGGTGAATCAGTCCATTAACCCGACTTGGTCTCAGTCCAAATCCCACCAAAGGGCGTGTTTTGCCATCACATCAACTTGTTTCCTCAACCCCCCTCACTCAGCCAAGAACATTCCCCCTTACTGTAGATCGATGCTGAACATCAGCCAATTTAAGTGAACTCTGTTCTGATCTCTGGTCAGTCAACCGCTCCTCTCTCCGTGCTTTAGAGGTGACTCTCTGTCTCAGCACGAAACTCTGCAAACTCAGCAGTTTTTGAAGTTTTGCTGAATTTAAAATCTGGAAAAAAGGTAAATGTATCATATCCAAACACTATTGGAACATTGAAGAATATCCATTTCCTGAATTGATGAAATTTTAAGTGAGCCTCATTACACTCCTGCCTAAGGAAGAGCTTCACATGCCTCAGACCCGTCCATAGGGAGACTAGTGCTTTCAGAATAGGACTGGCATGTTGATAAAACTCAGGTTAACTCGGACGACATGGGAGTCACTTGCACCTACATAGAAGCATCAAACGACATGTAAAGAGACGCGTCTGTCACTGACTCTCAGTAACCTGCCAGTCAGTTTTCTGTCCTCCTTCCATTTGTTTTGTAGCTTGTGTGAAGCCGTCACTCTCGCCCTGTTGATGCAGTGCAGGTGACTGTTACGCTATGAAGAACCAGTGGACCATCATAAAAGAAAGTCAATACTCAAACAAGCAGCATCTAGGAATCTTTAATACGTCGAATTAAATATATGACTTCATGCAGAACAATGTAGTCATGCACAAACATTTGAGGCCTTTCTCAGAGTGAAAAATTTCCCGAGGAAGAAGTTTTGGAACAGCAAATTCAAAAAGCATTTGAAGTAGTAAATAGTTAAAAAAAAATCAGATAATTTGTGAACTTGAGGTTCAGTTAATCCATCTGATTTATTCAGAACATGTTAGGCAGCACAAACTCTTAATATTAAAAATATATACACATGGTCAGAATTTCACACCTGGGTCGAATAGTAGCGGCAAATAATTCTTTAGTGTTTTTCTTTAACCTACTTGGGACTCCCGGATGGTTTGGATTCACCGCACCAGGACAGTTCAGATAAGTTGTCAAAAGCATTGACTGAGTTTTATGTAATTATGTATATAAGTAGGCTAAAACAAACCATAAAACATAATTGCATGTATTATTTGACCCCGGCCTGCACTATTTACATATTGTACTTACATAGTTGGTGTGTAATCATCGCTGGTATGACAAGGTAACGTACCACGCTCCTCTCCTGATTACATGGAATGATTGATACAGACACAGGAGTGTAATGTCCTGACCACAGATTTCGGATTGATATTAAGGCCACTCCTTGATTTATCATGAGAATATAAGACCATGCATTTGAATAGAAATTCACTAATTATCATTTTTTTATTCATTAAAAGTGTGTAGGATCACAGGTTGATAGATAATAAAGGGGGGGGGCATCGTCGTCACACAGAGGACTGCATTAGAATGACCAGTTTGGCCACGTGGCACCATGGCTGTGTTCTCTTTACATTCAAAGCATGAAGTGTATTTTATTCACAATTCCAAACAGCTGAAAAAACGTTTAGTGTGACAGGCTTTTCATATCCAACTGGAGAAGAGATAATTACCAATGCAGCTGCAGCGTTATTAAAATCTGAAGTGATTGATTCGGAAGTTAATCAGCTCTTGCTCAGCTGTGGGCACCGAGCTGCTGATTCATTACAGCCATAAATGTTGGCGGTATATTATGTAACCCGTTCCCTCCCTGACATCACCACACTTTGTTTATCCCCACCTCTGAGAATCAGGTGACGAGCAAAGCCTTCGCAGGCTTTCCTTACATCCTCTAATGCCTGAATCGGATTTTAAGCCCCCTATAAATCATTTCAATTAAACAATTGATTAAAACAAATTCATTAAAAGCTACCAGTGCTAGATTGGTTTCACAGTGTGTGAAGGAGTGTATGGTCCTAACAGCGAGGAATACAGTATGTTTAAAAAAAATCAGTGTATAACAATGATTTCACGTGTTGCTCTGAGTTCAACTTAGGTCAAATTAATCCGCTTTTAACCCCCCTTCCTAAAAAAACAAGTAAAAAACAATCAATACAATCAAGTAGAAAGAAAGAGAAAGATAAGACGACGTACTCTCTTAATGACTCCCCACATGAGGGGAATGAGAAGAGGAGGCGGCGGAGGAGAGGAGGGGTAGTGTAGCCTTTTGTCATCTCCCCAGATAGTGAGTCAACGGGAGAGGAGGAGGAGGAGGAGGAGGAGAGGAGGAGGAAGCCTTCATCATTTGGTAGCGCCCCAGATGATGAGTCCTATAACAACAGCAGCTACAGCCAACACTATCATCAGGATGCATATCTTCTTACGGGAGCCCCGCTGGGAGAAAAAACAAAGAAAAGAACAAAACACTTTCACAAGCAGCCAAGTAATAAATAAGTACAAGGGACAACAAATCCATGGGACAGCGGATGGGTTTTTGGGCTCCTCTGCTGCCCCCAGTGTGTCTGTCTGTCTCAGGCTGATTGATGGTTTTACTCTAAGTGACTCGGTTTTGGCGCATTCCTGGATCACCTTCCCACTCTGCTCTTTCTATTATCTTCTCCTCTGTACCATCTTCTCTTTACCCTTATTTACCCAAGCAAGATGACTAAGAGCTTGGTTAAATAAGGGAGTAGTTGCAGAAGGAGGGCAGGTCACACACACATGCATGCACGCACACACACACACACACACAGGAGGAGCACAGTGAAACCAGTCCGTCTGTCCTGTCTTGTTGAGGAAGGAATGGAAAGGTACCTACACTAAGAGTTTTCTAGAGCTGAATCATGATTATGTTAATACAGATAGAATATAATAAGTATAAGGTCATATAAACAAGACTGAACAACCAATGATAATTGTAGTTTTAGCACTTGCGTAATAAGAGGTGCTTCTAGATGACAAGTTTACTAGTATTTTGTCAAGGCCGCTTGGTCGGTGTTATCTATGAGATTTCAGCATTTGCACATTCCAGGCTCACAGTTCTGTGAAAAACACACAAGATGTTACTTCAGAGTTGAATCTTATAATGGTGGAGCAGATTCAGTACTCTTGAGTTTTAGGCACTTAAGGTGTAAATATGGGACAAACGTTACATATTAAGTGAGCCTATAGGAATGTTGCTTGTGGTACTTTTCCATTTCTTCCTCAACACTCTCTTCTGTTTATCCTCCTCTCCATCCTCTGATACAGCAGGGTTTATTTTTTACCTGGTAGTCTGCAGCCTGTGCCAGCTGCTGCGTGCCTCTCTGGACGCTCAAGTCAGCAGTCTCCACATTGGCTTCTATACTGTCTGCAGAATACACACAGAAACACACACACACACACACACAAACAGAATCACCAAGTTTTAAAATACAGACAGGTGCAGTAGGTGGGCAGAAAGGGGAGCATGCACTACTCAGCACCACACAGTCCCCTCTGCCTGCTCATTAGAGGAGTAGACAGACAGGGTGAGTAAGTGCAGATAGGATCTGTTTCATTTGTCACAAAGATTAAGAGGCACTTGAGCTGCCTAATGTCCCGCCATAATCACTGTGATACATTGAACATAATTAGGCACACTAATGAGGTAATTAAGATAATCAAAGCATTAACTAGTAAATATTTCTGTCAACATAACTATCTCCACATAACGCATGGGGAGGTCTCTCTCTTAAAGTCACACTGAAATGAAAATGAAAAAAGCTCATTCGTTCAACTGTCACCTAGTCTCAATTTAAGACAAAAAAAAGTATTTTATTGTATTTTTAGATCAAAATCTCATTTCTTTTTACTTCCTGGAAAACTTCCAGGAAGTAAAAGGGAAAAAAAGTCACTTCCTGGTGACTTTATCGTGTGCCAGGAGACTACCAGAGACTTATGAACAACCCCACCCCTCCGCCCTTCCCATCAAATAAAACTGTGCTTCTCTCCCCAACTGCTATCCCATTGGTTCACGCTTCACATTAAGGAAGCAGGACGCTCTCAAAATGCTGTTTCATTGTGACTTTTAACGCATTAAGGAGTTACAGTAGCTCTCGGAAAATCTGTTATTCCTCATGAATATGCTAATCTACGCAGCAAGGCGCTCCAAAATTTAACCAGGTCATCTAATCTATTGGGGGAACCTGTGGTGTAAATATGACGTTTCTATCGTGTATTGTTTTTGAGTTATTGTGTTCACAAGAATGTGTCAGACAGAGAGACACACGTGTACCATGGTGGCAAGACATAAACACATGAGGATACATTTTCATACCAGAAATATACTTTCACACATTCTATAAAACATATCACAACTCCTCAAAATCATCCTGCTGCCATGTGGGGGATCCCGGTCCCCAGGTTGAGAATCACTGCTACTGGACAGGCGCTATCCTGAGTAGGTAGAGGTTTCTAAAGATATACATTAAGGGAGGAATAGACAGGTAAAGTATGTGGAGTGCCTGCGCTGCTCACCTATCATGTCTCCCTGCTCGTGCACCATCATCCCCAGGTCCTTGAAGATGTCATTGATGTCTGTGATGTCCGACTGAACAGAAGAAGGCAAAGCAAAAACAGGTGACTCAGGTATAAAGGCTCCTTGATGATGTCATTCATATCTGTCATATCAAATAGGGCTGCAACTAACGATTATTTTCATTATCAGTTAATTTATTGATTATTTTTTCAGTGATCGATCAGTCTGTAACATGTACCAGATCCCAAAGTGATGTCTTAAAATTGCATACTCAGTCTGACCAGCAGTTAAAAGTAATTAAAAAAAAAAGTAAAAACGGAAAAGTATTAATTTTAGAATCATATGAAACTGAGAAAAGCAAGCAAATCTTATCAGTAACCAGAAAATGTTTGATATTTTTACTTGATAAATGACTAAAGCGCTTCGTTGAAAATTATAATCAATTCATTTTCTGTCGATCGGCTCATCGATTAATCGACTAATCGCTTCTGCATTAGTCAAGAGTAAACACAAAAACACAAAGCCATGATTCATGTATTACTGTCCATAGGGAGTGTGATGTCTGAGTCATATTTGTACCTCCAGCTGCCTGATGGCCGACTCTCTCTCCTGGATCAGCATCAGGTCCTCTTCAGTGATGGCCTCGGCCTGAGCCTGCGCCTGGGCCTCGCTGCAGTAGTAGACATACAGTGTATTTCAATAAATAATACAACAAAATGCTAATGGTACAGGTCTCCAGGAGATAGCCTCACCCTGAGCTTGCCCTTCAGGGTCAGTGGAATAATAAATATGGATGGAAATACACTCAATAAGGCAGCGGAGCATGAAAATAATGGAGATCCTCTGCAGTGAAGGTTTCAGTTTGGGTCTGCATCTGTAAGCCACTGGAAAAAAACCCGCAATGAAAATAGGATAATAAGAAGCATAACAGTCAAAAGAAGGAGTCTCGCCTTCGGTCCTGTCAGTGACAACACTTCAAAAGTTAAATCCACAAGCTGTTTTTCATTAGCTGGAAAATCACAACATGATAGCAGCTGAAGGACTGCACAACAGCATAAATGTGTAATATCAAGAACTAAACAAGCCACTGTGTTTTCTAACAGGCATCATCTCAAGAATAGAGTGAATTTCCAAAAGTTGACTGTTGTTCTCAAACGTTAATTCAAACATACATTCTCCCCATGGAATTAAAGTACAATATGAATAGTTATAATTATCATATCCAAGATCGAATGTGGAAAAAAAATGCTGCTCCAAAACCCCGGGTATCTGAATATTATAATGACTCCAATACTACTACTACTAATGATAATATTGATCAGAAATAGTTGACCAACCTTTGCAGAGTAGCATGTCCAAAGCTGTCCTCAGGCTGTCCTCCCTGTTGAAGACAATGGAAATTTAGGGGTCTTCTTATAGTAATAATACTGAAAAGGGTGTTCTTTTATACAATACAATACCTACAGCACCCGTAGCTATAATACCCACCTAGTCCATTAAATATAATTTGATTTAAGAACTGATCTAGTATCAGCGGAATAGATCAATATCAACAAACTCGTGCATGTTGACCTATCAGAAAATAAAGCTGTTTTTTAGCTGCCAAGCCAAAATACACTGAATGTGCAACATACTGGGGACACTTACTGTTTACACTGATGAGGTGAATTCAGGTAAAACCCATCATCCCTTATTGATTTCCCTTACTAAATCTATACCAATCACAAATGAGGAGATGCAGATAAAGAGAAGGGAAAGGATTTTTAACCTTTGAGACAACTGAGATGTGGATTGTGCAAAAAACGGCTGCAACTCAGTATCAGGATGATGTTTCTAATATTTTGTACACTGTGTGCTACTGCCCAAGTATTCAAAGCAGTAAGGAACTGTTCCTGCTTATCAGCGTGAGCGCAGCAGATACAGGTAGTTCTCTGTGTAGGGACATAAGTGGGGAGGGAACGGAGTTGCCAAGCAGCCGCTGCTGAGGGAAACACTATCTAAACAGTCGCAAAGGGCCTGTGGCACAGTGCTGCTGTGGGAAGGATATCTTGCAAACTTTCAGTTCCAATCAAAATGAATAAAATACTTTTTAGGTGAGGTCATCTGTTTGTTTCATTTAATTTAACTTGGGAAATCTATGAGAAACCAACAACAGAAACACAGTCTTTTCACAACCGCATCTCTCCCTGATCCAAGTGTAGAAACAAACAAAAATGTACTGTAGTGGAACGGGATAGTTGAGATGTCTCCACAACTTTGAGTCCAGCTGTGGCCAATGTCACTGACTGCTTTAAAACGAAACATATGTCGAAACATATAAACTCTACTGTCAGTGTCTGTAGAGTTCAGAGGCAGAATTGTGAGGAGGCATAAATCTGGGCAAAGAGTATAAAACAACTTCCAAAGAGTTGGGAGATCACAAGAGCTTCGTCCTTAGGGCATGGAAAAAATATGGAACTACCCCGACTTTTCGTAGAGCCGGTTGTCCCACCGAACTGAACAACTGAGGGAGAAACTCTGTATGGCCCGGTGGAAGGCACTCCTGGACAAACAGGCACATGACAGCAAGCCTAACACCATCCCGCCATCCCTTCTCAGCGGTAGGGACTAGGAGACTCGCAAGGATAGAGGGAACGATGAATGGGACCACATACAGGCTAATCCTTCAGCGAAACCCGCATCTTGAATCTTGAAAGACTTGAATTCCGCTGAAGGTCTATCGGACGACCTGACGATAGCTGTTTGACGCTGGAACAGTATATTCTCACATCATTGGCAACTCACTAATATCTTGCCATGTCATTGGCTAATCACTCGCTGGAACGTTCACACATCACTGGCCGCTCACTGATATCTCTTCTCATCATTGGCCGATTACCCACTGGACTGCTCCTACCCTTCTGACATCACTGGCGACTCACTGATACCAAAACTCAGTGATGGGTTACTCACCGACACCCTGGAGCTGGCTCTGACTCGGGCCACAAACTCTCTCTCTTTGTTGGCAGACTCCCGCTGGGTCTTCTGGAAGCTGTTCAGGGCGCTGGAGAAGTCGTTCACCAGACGCTCCTTCTGCAGCTTCCTCTGCCGCTAAAAGACACATAATATTAAGAGAGTTGGAGTTAACGGGTTAGGGCTTGTTTGGTTCAGTTATAGCCTGTTCTGCGGTACCTAACCTGTACTAACAAGCAGGGAGATGAGTTTTTGGTTCAACCGGCTTGGCTAATACGAGTTAAAGTTATGGTAGTTACGGAGGAGTTTAGTGAAGAGTTTAGTACCTGGTCAGGGCCAACAGGCAAGGAGCTGAACACCTTGATCAGTCGGTCTGTCTCCTTGGCCAGCTGGTTGCTCTGCTGCTGTTTCTGTTGCCTGGTATCCAAAGACAAAATGACGTCACCCAACGATAAACAGGCTGAATCCTTTCTACACTGATAAAGCACAGATAGACTGACAGACTGACAGATCAATGACAGAGATAGATGGATATCTTGGGACTCCACTTGCAGTGAAACTGATTAGCAGGCAATTGGTCTGACCAAACACACACACACACACGCACACACGCACACACACACACACACACACACACAGTTGTACATTTTTATAGTTTAAAGAGCATTGTTCAAGACTCTTTTTTTGGTGGTTTTGATCGAAGCACTGCAACTCCTTTTAAAAACCAAATCTAAACCATGTGACCAAACCCTGTAAAACTCACAGATATTGGCATCGCTACTGCCCCAACCTGTTCCTAATGGAGACACACGGAGTGAATAGTGGGAAAATGAACACCAGCCACCTGCCATGGCTTGTAAGTTTGTCTACCCTAGCAGCCACTTCTGGCAGGGAACGCACCCTCATGTGGAGGTTCTCTTCTCTTCTAAGAAGCTCCTATCGTGAACGGACTATGTTTATAATTTGACCCGGCACGTGCACGTTTCATTCAATATAACATTTTTCAACTTGTCCTGCAAAAATAGTGAAAGTGGTCGGTGGATTTTTGGATCAACCAAGTGCTTTGACTGGGGAACAACACACCCCGGCCCGCCCCCCTGTAACTCACAGCGTCTGTCGTAGCTGGCTGCTGTCCTGCTACGACAGACGCTGTGAGTTACAGGGGGGCGGGCCGGGGTGTGTTGTTCCCCAGTAACTCACAGCGTCTGT
>OMOV01100743.1:0-16367 GCA_900312565.1 Beryx splendens | reverse complement strand
AAACACACGACACAAACCCAATCACCCACGCCAGACGCACTCCCCACACACACACGCGCACCCGCACGCACACACACGCACGCACGCACACACACACACACACACAAGCTGTCCGTAACCCGATCAAAGGCTTCCCCACTCTGGCCTGTTTCCACTAAAACCATGGATCATATGAGCAGCTGTTAGTAGGCTGCTGTCCGCCGAACAAAGCACACACAAGTAGACGACACCTCCGTCACATCGACACAAAGCAGCCGCTCACAATGCCTCCGCATATCGCCGCTGTCACGCCGCCTCCGCTGGTTTTCAGGCGCCGTCACCTCCAGCGAGCGCGGCGGTGATGGAGTATTATGTTCGCCACGTCTGTCTTATGTGTTTTCTGCTGCGTCTGAAGTCGAGTCGGGTTCGTTCAGGAGGCACTTTCAGCCCGACAGGTTTGACACAAAGTGCTTCACGCAGCAACAAAGGGCAGGACGTGATTCAAAACAACAAACGGATTTGAATTTACTGTGCGACTGCAAAGGGTTTGGCCAACTGAAAACATTTTACTGAGGTGAATGTTGTGACCTTGTTCTCCAGCGGGGGGATTTAGTTCACGGGTTTGTTCTCTTGTGTTTGTCCGGCAGGCTGCGGCTGCACTGCAAGAGGAACAAGCTGGTCCGAGAGCTGGAGGAAATGGTCCGACTGGCTACATCACTACACACTCAACTCAAAAGGTACCGCATACAGTATATATGTACACACACACACACAGGAGGCAGCATGTGCCTATGTGATAATCCTGATGGCAGTGTACTGGTGCACAGAGGCTCTGCCGCTGGCTGTGACGGCCCTGCTCCCAGCCATCCTCTTCCCCCTGTTCGGCATCATGCAGTCCCAAGATGTAAATAAATCATTTATACTAATAAAAATTACTGCAGTGACGTGTTGATTGTGCTCAGCGAGGATGCAGTGATGCATATCTTAAGTTGGGTGGCCTTGCTGTTTCAGGTGTGTATGCAGTACCTGAAGGACACCAACATGCTGTTTGTGGGGGGGCTGATGGTTGCAGTGGCTGTGGAGCACTGGAACCTGCACAAGCGCATCGCTTTGAGGGTGCTGCTATTTGTTGGTGTGCGTCCAGCGCTGTGAGTGCAAATTCTCTGTTATGTTTGTCACTTGTAAGCCCATTGCACTTCTGAGTGATATCTAATCAGCCATGATACCTGCTATAGATAAGTTCAGCTTTGTTGTTGCCATCATACAAGTGAAAGTCTCTTTCTCTTCCTGTCATTGATTATTATAAAACACTCAATGTCCCCTCTTCTAATCCAAGGCTGCTAACAATATTTTTTTTATCTTCCTCTCAGTCTGATGTTGGGTTTCATGGGCGTGACAGCCTTCTTGTCCATGTGGATCAGCAACACAGCCACCACAGCCATGATGGTGCCTATTGTCCAAGCTGTGCTGGAGCAGCTCAACAACTACAGTGAGGTGGAGATTCCTCAGATCCTCAGCTCAGAGGAGCCAGCCCCGCCAGCAGAGGCCGACAGCAAACAGCCTGGACAGACAGGCAAGCAGAGTGATGGGCAAGGTGAGCAGATGGGCCAAAGATGGTTACGCTGAAGAGCAAGTGCAATGAAAATGGACTGATCTCTTTGATCGAGAGAGAACCTTTAGGAAGACGTTTTATGCACAGACTACTAGAGATTTTGTACAGCTTGTTTCTAATGCCTTTTATCCCAATCGACTGCCCAGTGGTGGTGACTTTCTTAGACGCCACAGTGGAGGCTGCCAGGCGAAAGGAAGCAGCAGAAAGGAGAAAGATGTGTAAAGGCATGACTCTGTGTATTTGTTATGCTGCCAGCATTGGAGGCACTGCCACACTCACAGGAACAGGTCCCAATCTGGTGCTCAAGGGCCAGATGAACCAGTGAGTATGCATTTGTTGGCACTTTTGAGTTACCTTTTGATATTTTCAATCTTGTTCATTAAAATACTTTATTCCCTATCTTGTGTTTCCCCTTAGACTCTTTCCACAAAACGGAGATGTCATTAATTTTGCCTCCTGGTTCGGCTTTGCTTTCCCTAACATGATCCTCATGCTCACGCTGGCCTGGCTCTGGCTGCAGTTTGTCTTCATGGGATTCAAGTGAGTTTAGTGATGATTCAAATCTAATTACACTGACAGAGGCTTGAATCAGCATCAAAAAACTTCCTACCACATCAAGTGAGCGATAGAATGTAGAGGTGACACAAAGATCTTTTTCCCGTGTGATCCCTCTAGCTTTAAGAAGACGTGGGGCTGTGGGGCTGTGAAGACAGAGAAGGACATTGCTGCCTATAATGTGATCCGGGAGCAGCATCGTCAGCTGGGGCCCATGTCCTTCGGGGAGCTGAGCGTCCTGGGTCTCTTCACTCTGCTGGTGGTGCTGTGGTTCACCAGGGACCCCGGCTTTGTCGCTGGCTGGGCGACAGAAATCTTCAACTCCAAAGCAGAGTTCGTATACATATTTCTTAATTCCTAATTGTTGTATACACCTAATTTTCACTCTCACGTAAATATAGCTGATGGCACAAATATACAGAAAATGAATGTGTGATTTGTTTGCTTTGAGGAGACTTTAGAAGTAATGGGTTTGTTCTTTCTTCCTCCCTCCACCTCTCAGATACGTCACTGATGCCACAGTGGCAGTATTCATTGCGGTTCTTCTCTTTGTCCTGCCCTCTAAAGCGCCACGCATCTGTTCCTGGAGGGCTCATAGTTTTGACACAGGTGAGCCGTCTTTCTGGAAAAAATACACATAGAGTGTGTGACATATAGTTATATCTAAGTTTTTTAGAGGTGCACGCTGCGCAATCATATAACACTAGCATTGAATTTTTGGATCTTTAGCACCCCATCAAACTGCTGGCCCCACTCCAGCCCTGCTCACCTGGAAAGTGGCCCAGAAGAAGTTACCGTGGAGCATAGTGCTGCTTCTCGGGGGAGGATTTGCTCTGGCCAAGGGCAGTGAAGTAAGTGGCGGTGACAGTCATAATGTTTGTTGGGATAAGTCTGGTGAAATAGCATTTAGCGATTACGCACCCAAGCGATGGAAAAGCCCGCCTGCTGACCTGAAATGCACTCTGACAGTATGCTCATTCAAGAATAAACTCAAGACCTTTTTTTTTTGTATTGCTTAGACATGCTATGGTAAGAATGATAGTGTCTGGGAGTGTGGTGGCGGCTGGTTGGGAGTGTAGCTTTTATGTAATTTACGAGGGTTAGGGTGGTAGTAAATGTGTTGGATGGAGGATTGAAATTTTTGTGTATATTTTCACGGATATGTCTTTCGATTGTATTCTGAATTTTCTGCTTTTGTTTTATTTCTTCTGCCTCTTTATTCTGTGAAAGCACACTGAGCTGCAAATAAACTTGAGTGAGTGAGAGTTAACTCCCAATGTGTCAAGTTATTAGCTGCATGGATGAAGACTGTATATGTTTCCCAAAAGAGTACAGCACTTATATGTCTATGTTATACATATCTCTGCAGGAATCGGGGCTCTCAAAATGGATGGGAGACCAAATGACTCCCCTGCAAACCATCCCTCCCTGGGCAATTGCTATCATCTTGTGCCTGCTGATTGCTACCTTCACAGAGTGCACCAGCAATGTGGCCACTGCTACTCTGTTCTTACCTGTCCTCGCCTCAATGGTAAGGATTCTCACAGAGAAAGTTAAAAGTGACAGTTTGAAGCCAGCTTTTAGACTGCAGGAGACAGACATTTGTATTTAGGTGAAGTGCTTCCCAGTGTTGGCCCTATTGAATTGGTTCCCCAATTGGAGTCCAGCACTGAAACTACTCCCAGTGCAAGCCGGCCTACATTTCCTTGTTTGGTTGCCCCTCTAGTTAGTCATTTGGCCTGAATGCATTTGGTCCCCTTCCCCGGGCCCCTCCTCCCATTAGCAACCTGCCAAACACACCAATTCAGCTCAGTGTCTTGTAATGGTGCCCACCCCACTGCAGCTGAAGAATGCTATTACTGTGCCCACTAGTCAGGCACTCAAGAGAACTGCAGAGCTGGATTGAGGCAGAAAGTGCCAAGCAGGGGTATTCAGAGAGATATTTATTGAGGACAAAGCAAGTGAGTGCACAAGGGTGTCTGTGTGAAAAGGGGATAGAGAGAAAGGATGGGAGGAAGAAAGGAGCATTTGACCAATTACAGGCAACTGAAAATGGGGAGATGACACTTGTGGCAGTCATGGTTTATGGCATGTCACTTCATGTTTCAGTCTGTCAAGTGAATCTTTACCATCTGATTTAAAATATATATATATATATCAGACAAGACAAAAAACTGTCATGGTGAACTGATATACAGCTCTACAGGATAAATAAGAGTAATTATAAGTTGAAGTATTGCACTCTTCATTTATTCTGAGTGCAAGAAACAACTGTTCACTTGTCAGCTACGGTGCTGTGGGATATGTAATTCTGAAGCAAACGCCAGTGTAATGTTTTTTGCATTGTGATAGTATGCCATTATCGCTACATATGCAGTGCTTTTCCATTTTAGTTACCATGAGTCATCCCCGAGCATACAAGAATTACATCTTAATTACACCCACCTAATGAGCATTTTCACCCAGCACAGAATTGCACACATTTCAGTCTTGAGTTATGAGTCAGTGATTACGGTGCAGAAAAACAGCCAGATGGAGCAGTAGAAAGTGTTGTCATCAAGATTGCGCTCATCCCAGTCTCAGACCATTGACGCTTTCTGTGTGTGTATTCCAGGCCCAGTCCATTGGAATGAATCCTCTCTACGTCATGGTGCCTTGCACTCTGAGTGCCTCATTCGCCTTCATGCTGCCTGTTGCTACGCCACCAAATGCCATCGTCTTCTCCTATGGCTACCTCAAGGTTGCTGACATGGTGAGTTTGACTGTGGTTTGTTGTGTTCATTCAGTAAAGTATAGTGTGATCATGCATAGCTGTTGCTTGTAGGCCATTATTATTACACAGGTGTAAGATTGCTGCATTCATGTGTTCATATACATTTGAAAATGTGTCCTGAAACTGCGAAGATGACTGTATACTTTTCCTCTCCATCAGGCCAAGACAGGAATTGTCATGAACATTATTGGTATCCTTTGCATTACACTGGCCATCAACAGCTGGGGCAAGGCCATGTTTCACCTGGACTCCTTCCCCACGTGGGCTAATGTCACTGGGGTGTGAGCCTGGTGGGGGTTTGGCCGTGGGAGATGTTCCAAACACACCCTGCCCTCCCCAGTCACAGGTGCCAGACAAAGAGCTCTGGTCAGACAGACAGCACAGCATGACAAGGTGGACTGGCTGTGTCCGGGTGTCGTTGGGATACAAGCCCATCTGGGCTTGTTTTCATTGATACTTAAGTCTTGCTTGTGAAAGTAAATGGTGATGAATGTGAGTGGGAATGGAGGAAGTGGTTGAAGAGTGGAATTAAAGTCTTGTTGAATTGACATTGCACTGTAATGGAGTTACACATTAAATAAGACACCGTGTGTCCTTAAGACAATATTCACCTCCTTTAAATGAAAATCTACTGTACCATTCTCAAGTAGCCAATGCTAGAGACACTGCTGTTCAAGTCAAGTCTTGGTTATCCATCAAAGGAAATTTGGTTTGCAGCAAAAGTGAAAACATTAATGGCATCAGTAACTTATATACCGTACATAGTGATCAACATGCAGAGCTCTTGATGAGGTAAAAGAGAATGCACGTTTCCCACAAAGTCACATGTAACCATGTTGCCACAGCCTAATAGCAATAAACCACATAATAATATAGTAAACAAACATTGTACAGACTTGTCTCAAATCTCAACCCTAGATCCAAAGATTGATATGTTGTCAGTTGGCCTAGCCATTTTGGGATTTACAGATCTCATGGTATTTTTTTTTTTACAATATAGCAAGGAAATGAGGAAAAGTAAACATGTACTTTTGCCCTCTCACATCCTTAACTGACCATAACCATATGTTGACTAACAAATTAGGATATATGGTATTTTGTCACTTCCAACACCACTTGGACTTTGAATAGTGTATCATCACTGCAAAAGCATGAAACCCTTATGTACCTTACACAAACATTGATTTACTGTATTTGTACATACATTCTAAAAATGTAGGTCAGTGTGTGCTGACGTGTTTGAAACTTCTAACTGCAATGTAATGAATTATAGCTGATTTTGAAATAAAGTTGTATTTAAGAATCAATGTATCGTTACTTGTTTTTTTTCTTCAAATGCATGACTTGTGCACATGTGAACTGGAACAGAAACAGGCAACATGATGAATCAAGTCTCCTGGCTTCTTACTTGTCCAATGGGTCGAAATAATCATATTGTAAGCACTGCAATATCAATTCACCACCTTAATAATTTGTAACAAACTGATCATGTCAAGCAAATAAGAGCGAAGAGCCAAGTAAAAAATGTGTTTTTAATACATACTGTTATTATATTGCCTCTGTATACAGTGGTTGACCACCCTATAAAGATACATTTATGGCTCTGCTAACATGCATTTCATAACTTTACATAAATTTCATAATCAGTCCATAATTTCTGTTTGTTCTGGCTGAGGAATATGAACGTAAAATTACTTAGAATTATATCCAACTTCTAAGGAGAATCCCACATCATACTTTTTTCTTCTTTTCCCCAGTTTCCCCATAGTAAATCCACAACACACTTCATTGTGGTGCCAGAGCAGCTGACTGTTATATGGAGCCAAGAACACAACAGTCGTTTTTGGCTATAGCAAAGGCCTCCGAGACAAACAGTGCCACTAACCCGTTCCCTTTCCCTGCGTGACTTATGGCCCTTACTGAACATGGGAACGGCGGAGTTATTGTGGGCACGCTTTTAGAACTCTCTCTTTGTTGGTTCAAGTCACGCTCTGTGTTTGAACTCCATACATTCAAACACTTGCTTTAATTGCAAGTTACCTGTTTTAAGTTTTTATAGATTCCACTCATGGTCCAGTACAGGCTTTTAAACCATGATGAGGCTAGTCCAAAACCATCCGATCACACCTTCATCACCAGTCTGCTCTTTCTCAACTTCATGTGACTATTCTCTGTATCTGAAAGTGCAATTGTTTTGTTCGGCGTCTTGCTCAGTGACCTGTCTCATACTTAGGCTGATATAATCCTGTAAACACAGTGTGGACAGCCGTGTAATCCTTGGGTGAATGGCCACACCTAGGCAAGGGCTCTGTGTCATTGTCGTTTTGCTGAGGGATTGCATGAACCAAGGGTCAGGACAGACTAGTAATGTCTTGTCTTGTCTCACACCATAAACAATATCAGCTCTTAACACAAAGAAGATATTTCACAAGTCTCCATTTAGAGACTGCAGAGCACTTTATTACAACCCACACATTTGCTTTCCATTCATATCCGGACCCGCTGAGAATCTACCGCCATCGTGAGAATTATGTCTCACAGACTAGATGTAAAATTTACACGTGCTAGATATTTTCACAGAGTTAACCGTAAGACACCATATGGCAGCAGACAGCACTGAACCATTCAGGAGTTTCACAAAGGTGGTGGTGCTGTGCGAAAGAAGAGAAAGATGTTACACTCTGGCAAGCGGAGAGAAAGAAGAGCACAAAAGGAAAAAATCACATCAAAGGTCAGACCTTGACCTTAGTTCTGTTGGACAATTAAAACGTTAGATGAGTTCAAGAGTGGTTAACAAGCGGTTGGGTGTATACAGCAGCTCAGATCACTATGATCTACGGTCCCACTCAGGGAAAAATGCTTATGTAATTACAGTGCCTTTCTCTCCCTTTTCTGCCTCTCAGCCACCCACTCATTATCCAATTGAAACACGTCCTTGTGTATCATAGCCTCCATTATTGGCTATATATACATTTAAGAGTTCAGTAGGAAATGAGACCTGCAAGCTATTCATTTTTACTTGGGCTTCACGAGACTGACTGCACACACAAGACCTCTGGTGAACTCAGAAACACATTTCGATTCCATTCATTATAAACTAGATCTTCTGCCTGCAGAATGAGCAAGTAAATGACTTCCAGACAAATATCCCTATCATGTGGGATTGGACAAAGTCTTCTTACAGGCACACAGAGGACATCACAAGAGTCTGGGTTGAAATGAAAAGCACATTTTGAGTCCAGTCCACCTGTTGCATCCGATTCAAATACAGAGTATGTTTTGTGGATGAGAATGCTTTTTAAGCCACCATAGGCCATCCACCTCCTCCGTATCAGTTACTCATGAGAACAATATATAGCCTGTCTGATATAATCAACCCTTCCTGGTGCTCAAAGGATTTTGTGTAGAAATGGTTTCAGTTCGCCATTCGAGTCTCCAGATAAGTTGCTGACCTGTGTCTGGCCAACAGCTAAAAGACAGAGGGCCTTTCTTTACACCCTTTTAGACCAAGGTACATTGAGACTGACCAGGCCAAACTCATATTGTCCTTACAACAGTCATTTCCTTGCTGGGATGAATAACATTTTTATCACCTAAAAATCACCAAAAATATTTTCTCTTTTAACTCACATTATAAAATTGTATCATATATACACAGAATAATATTTCATATATGTTATTGTAATGTTCCTGGACAAGCCAAGAAATGTTTGTGAAAATGAACTTGAAAATGAAAATGAATACTTGACTAATACCTGAACCTGTGATTTCATCAAGATCTAAAATGTAGAGCTACTCCTACGCCTAGACAGTGGGACGTTAGAGATGACTAAAAAATGACAACACAAAGGATGATTTTCTGAGAATAAGGGTAGAGTTTCCATTTCAGATGATGACATCACATTAGATTACGGGTTGAACTTTCGTCTTTTAGTTTCAGGCTTTGGGAGAAAGTTGTTTTCATTGAGTGTATTACTAAGTTTACTAAATATATCTTTTATGACTTTCAAAGTTGAATTGATAATAAAGAATAAAGTTCAATTGAAAAAATAGTGTTATAATTGTGTTTCAACATGTCATTGGGTCATCGTAAGCCACCAGAGCAGCTCCAGTTCACCATGGAGTAGATAGGAATAGGTATCTGGAACTCTACTGGAAGGACCTCCCATAAGTATAATAATATAATAATAATCTTTATTTATTGAGCACTTTTCAAAATCCACGTTACAAAGTGCTTCACAAAGGCAGCAAAAATAAAACAGACAAGTCATAAAATCATCAGGTTTTAAAAGAAAACAGATAAAAACAGTTTGGTGTATAAAAACCAACACAGTAACGATACGAATAAGAAAAGAAAATCATTTTTAAAAGAAATAAAAGACAGTTCAAGGAAATTAAAACTCAGGTAAAATCAGGAAAGGCTCTCCGATAAAAGTATGTTTTAAGAAGGGACTTAAAGGAGCTCACTGACTCAGCCGACCTGATTTCTCAATTGGGTGGAGATTTGTTGATTGGCACAACATGGCACTGGTATATGCCGATTGATATAATTTTCATGCTTATCAGCCATGACATGGCTGACATTACCGGAACATTTCACTCCCATCAGGACACCACAGGATGAACGTGATGAAACACTTTGTTTTCACTGGTGTTTACTTCAGTAGACCTGACCCATGCCAGACCAGGAAAACACACCGAGCTGCCAGAACCCTTCACCTTGGGAAACAAGTGCTGTAGACCTCTTTTGCCACACATGCACTCAAGAACAGGCTGAAGGATGACTCATCTGACCATACGACTTTTTTTCCACAGCTGAGTAGACCACTGCATGTGTTCTTTGCACCGCTTCACTCGCAACGGGGCATTTTTAGGTGTAATAAGGGGTTTAAGCACTGCAACCCAACCATTGTATCCCTCTCTTTGAAGACTGTTTTCTCGATGAAAGACTGTTTTTGAAGAAACTGCATGGTCCCGCCTTAGATTACCCTTTTACAGTCAGCTGATTCAGAATTGCTTGTCTGTTTTTCCCTGCATCTCGAGCCAAGGCACAGACATCAACGCCAAGCAGTATGTAGCCTACTGCTGTCCACACTTGCCCCTAGTTGATGATGTCTTTCCCTCAGAGTTCAATGCCAGCGTCACCTTAACCACTGTTCCACATGAACCATGAGCAAGCTCTCACTGAGGCTCCTGCCAAATGTACCCCGAGAATAAGCTCTCAGATCTTTGTGTGGCAGCCAAAATAATTCACAGCTGAGTCTACCCAGCATTTTATACATGACCCTATGAATAATTGGATGTTAATCATCGCAGGTATCACTCCTGTGTGGAAGCACCCGCTTTCTGTATACTTTGTATTCCTCATTTACTCACGTGATTCATTTATTTGGGCAGTGATTTTGAGGTAAATCTATGAAACTATGAAAAAAACTCTCCCAGAACCAGGATTTACAGATCATCTCTGCGGTACAAATGTGTAAGTGTTTGTGCTGAGTGGTTAATTTTACTGAGTTTATGATATGCCATGTTGATATCAAGATACGCTTTTGCACTTTGGCACTATTTATTTTTTTTGTCTAGAACTACAAGTAAGAGGTAAGAGACAATTTCACGTGTTAGTAGGGAAATGGCGCCATCTGCTGGTATAATGCAGCATTAAGAGACAGTCTCTTCAATGTGTTACTGAATGAATGACCTGCTTGGACCTGCTTGATCTACCTGCTTGGAAGAAACGACATGTGGAAAACAGCATTGTGTGGGATAAAACGAACAAACAGAATCATGTTTGCAGTAGTTAACACAACAGGGACCTTTCAAATAAATAAATAAATAGATACATAGATAAATGAATAGATATATAAATAGACAGACAGACAGACAGACAGATAAATAAGCCTGCAAGTGATTAAATAAATAAATGAACACATACCTAAAAACTAGATAGTGTGTTTGATTGCCTTTTCCATAGAAAATAACTACTACTATGGGCACTGCTGGTTATTTATTTTAGTGTCATAGTTGCTTTCAGGGATCAGTTACATCAGGTGATAAGTGAACTTACAGGTGAAGTCCTTTGGGGGCCTAAACAAATTAAAGGCCATGTCCTTTATACGTGTAACTGGATTAAAGAACAAATAATTTAACACCCTGAGGTTCAGTTTCCACTTTGCACCTTGACCAACAAACTATTCAAAGTCTATACAGGCTTCGTACATGATCACTGAACCGGAGAGCCACCTTGTGACAGCATCACTGCCTTAGAATATTAAATACCATCATCAGAAGATAAAGGGAGTCCTTTATGCAAATACATTATCAGTGGGTAGGCTGTCCATTCAAAACTATCAAAGCTTGATTCTCTCCAGAGTGAAATCAAAGCAGGAAAATGTTTATTCAAAAGGCAGTCGGCCATGTTGCTCGCAGAATTCAGAATGTAACTTAATAAAGTATGACATCATCTCTCATGAATTAGTGGACTGCATACAGTATATTGTATGTGACTGATCTAACAGTAAGTGACAGATTTTGATTTGAGCCGGCAGTGGCACACTTTCATTGGTGAGACTTGTTTATATGAATATTCATGTCTGAGTCTTTCAAACTAATGTGATGTGAATGTAGAAAATCCACAAATTAGCAAAACAAACTTAGAATGGCAATGTTTCAGAACCGCCGTTCAGGGAATCCATTTAATAACTTCTGCTAATAACGATAGATAGATAGATAGATAGATAGATAGATAGATAGATAGATAGATAGATAGATAGATAGATAGATAGATAGATAGATAGATAGATAGATAGATAGATAGATAGATAGATAGATAGATAGATAGATAGATAGATAGACTGAGGTCTGGGGGGGTCTAATAGTTTAATTTCATTATCATTTCATCAGCTATCATTTCATCGACAGAGATCCGATGTTTCCCTTTCTCCATGGTATCTCCTCACAGCATACATTTAAATAAAAACTCTTCCCATATGCGTTTCCTTTCCTTGGGAGAAAACACGGTGCTGTGATCTGAAGCCTATCTATGTGGAGGATCCTTGACATGAAAAAGTTTGGGAGCCCCTTGTGAAGTTTGAGTCAACAAACACCAACGAGGACGATCTAACAATAACTCTGGATTGAGTGGTTAATGGTTAATGGTTAATGGGCTTGTTGTCCTGGAAGTTAGGCTACACTATGATCGCACTTTGTTTCTGAAATAACTAAAAATCCCACTTTTCAGTATTATGGCTAAAATGCGTAATCTCCCACTAAAGCTTGACCTTTGCCTTATTGCTGTAATAGCGGAGTCAAAGACAGCATGTGCTGTAGTGATGGCAGATCAGTGAACGACTCGTTCTTGGTGAACGACTCTTGACAAGGAACTGGAAGTCTAAACTCACTCTGTCAAAGGAATCGTTCGTTCATGGCTCTGCAGCGCCACCTTCAGGAACTCAAGAAATTTTAGAATCATCCGTGAACGAGACGAGCTGTGAGCCGTTGAGGAAATTGAGCTGTGAGTAGAGGCTCTTCTTCTTGACTCACAACTAAGTCACACGTTAATTCAACTGCTAAAATGTTTCTTTGACATAAGTGTTGAGCTGGAGCATATGCAGATTTAAAAAATTAAAAGTCTCTGGTTTATGTACAGCATGGGATCCACATGACCTGGAAATATCTAATACTTTTTCACTTTAAAAAAAAATTCATACTCACTTTTCATTTGGCCTAAACTATTTGTTTTAGTTTAGTTATTTGTAGCATTTTCTACTTTTGTAATGCTATATAGGTCTATGACAGTTCTCATCGATTGAGTCTACATGGTTCTCATTGTTTGAAAGACACTGTTGTTCATTTTCATGAGTCGACATGGGGTAGACATTACATCGTTCACAACTCTCCTGAGTGTATACATGGAGGGAACGAGAATCATTTTGAGCCAACCCACTTTTTCGACGCGTTCACCGAACGAACGTCTTCCCTCTCTCACCTGCGGATAACGGCCAACTGAAAACAAAATAATCAGCTGAGCAAATCTTTCCACTGAGTGACTCATAAAGAACCGAATCTCTCAAAAGAGCCAAACTTCACATCACTAAAAAGGAAGTAACTCTGTGACGTTCAAGTGACCTCACTCTGCTCCTGTGAAAACACATTTACAGTAACTTTCACCACACATGCTGAGGGAGTCCCTCGAAAGAATTACAGGTCCAGAACAGCAACAGACAGTAAATACTAAATCATGGAAAGCAGGGCAAATAGCAGGAATGAAGGCTCACCTTCTTCTTCATGGAGTCTTTGTGATTCTTGGGTAATAAGATGTATTCGCACGCAGATCCCCGTTGGCTTTAAGGCAGAAATAATACAATTGGCTAAACTGGCCGGGCCAGTGGTAAGTAGCCTCTGCTTTACTGTGTTGCTGTCATTCATTTCCACCATGTGTGTTTAGTGTGGACATGGATTTTTTCATTATAAATTGCCATGAATGTGGACTACAATTCACAGGTAACCTAACCATTTAGTGTACAGGCTCACTGCTGTAGCAAAAATAATAACGACTGCACAATATTGCATCACAAGCTGATTTTCATTGATTTTTTTTCTTTTTCTCATCAGTTTATGGCCCAGTTCATGGTGTTTGCAGTGAGTTTAGTCAGCACTATTTTCTGTGGCCATCTGGGGAGGACAGAGTTGGCAGGAGTGACTCTGGCCATAGCAGTAAGTATTGTTCTTACAATAACACTGACATCTTAACAATAGTTATGGTGGAGTAAACCAACAGTAGAAAATAACCCATTCCATGTTTGCTTTGTTTCCTCAGGTTATTAATGTTACAGGTATATCTATTGGAGTTGGTTTATCATCAGCATGTGATACGCTAATATCTCAGGTAGGAGCATTAGCCCACTCATCTGAAATGGCATAGTGTATTTATTAGTCAATACTTATCGATCCAGTACTGATAAGTTTTCAGAAAGCTCAACAAGCCTCATGTAAAAACCCTCTCTGGTTGTAGACCTTTGGGAGCGGTAACCTCCTGAGAGTTGGAGTTATTCTGCAGAGGGCGATCCTCATTCTGATGCTGGCGTGTTTCCCCTGCTGGGCCATCCTCATAAACACAGAGTCCATCCTGCTGGCTGTCAAACAGAGTCCAGAAGTGGCCAGGTCAGCCATTTCTGTTTCCTGTCCTCCCACTGCTTGAGCCCACTTTGTAGAAAGAGTGCTCTTCATGTTGATTCTGACGGAGAATCTCTCTTTAGGTTGTCTCAGATGTATGTGAAGATCTTTATGCCAGCACTCCCTGTAAGTATGTCTATGACGCAAACAATAAGGGAAACTGGGCTGACGGTATCACAACACTATTCCAGATGTATTCTTTTTGACTGTCTGAATGCTCCCAGGTCAAAGACTGACTAATGTTGTTTTTACAGGCTACATTCATTTACTCACTGGAAACAAGATATCTACAAAACCAGGTAAATATAGTCAGTTGTGTCTAAAAGGTCAATTTTACTCAAATTCAGCTTTCACATTTCACAGTTCTTATGCCTTCTTATGGCACTAACTACGGTCTTGTAGCCAAAAACAAGATCAACTGCATTCATTTGACGATGCAGCTCCAGGCTGCACATTGGTATGACATTAGAAATTAGATGTTCCCTGATTTCTATCTTTGGAAGAGCATTGTGCACATAAAGATGCTGATTGGATTGTTCTAGGTCATGGGAATAATATGTGGTATTCTCCTTTTAGGGCATTATATGGCCGCAGGTTATCACAGGAGCTGTGGTGAATGTCCTTAACGCTCTCATCAACTACATCTTCCTCTATGCATTGAATCTGGGAGTAGCGTGAGTATCACTTACTGGACTGCACAAAATTCTCCCAGTTTCATTGCTGTTGATGGCAAAAAGAATGAAATACTCTTTACAGAGGCTCTGCTGTTGCCAACACTATCTCCCAGTTCTCCCTGGCTGCAATTCTCTATTCTTATATCATATGGAAAGGTCTTCATAAGGCCACCTGGGGAGGTGAGTAGGACATTTTCAACAAAGCGTGATAATTCTGCATACACTTAGAGGCTCCAATGGTTTCCCTCGGCATGACGACTCCAGTGCAGCACTATAATGGGTTATTAGAGTATAAAATCAGTGTTCCATATTTGAAATCCCGAGGGCAGAAAACAACATTATGGTTCAGCCTCACACCGCTTTGAAACTATACAGTCTTGAATAATATTTGAGCCTTGTCTTAGTAGAGTGGAGAGTGGGCTGCTGTGACACTCTGCCTTCTCTCCCACCCAAACTGACATTAAATCAACTTCAAGTTCTGTGTACAGACCTAGACAAGCAGGTGAGCTCACCAAACACCCATTTTACAGTCTCTGCATCTCCGTTAAACTTTTAAAATTCTTGTATTCGTTTTCAAATCTACCCATGGCCTTGCACCTGAATATCTGTCTGAGCCCCTGATAATAACCTCCTTGCAGTCCCCAGTCTTCCTCACAGACAGTGATTTCCTGCCTTATTATAGCTTTCTAATGCGTTTTGTTTCCCATCAGTCTGAAAGCAGCTGTGGCGAGACCAGTTAGATAAACAGCAGAAATGTAAACAAAGCCATATGCTGTTAGCGTAAAGTTACTTCCTTCGTGTGCCTTTGTTTATTCACAAGAACCCTAAAAAGTGTTGCATCATTAATCAAAATGGGACAGATATAGATATATATCATCAGTTGACAGCTGTCAGTGTGAAACCAAACATGACAGCAGTTTGTACCCACAGTGTCGGAACAGATTTTCAAAAGGAACCAGTCAGAAAGCACAAAATAAAGATAACTTTGTGCCATAGATAGATAGACAGACTGACTGACTGATTGTCTGACTGACTGACTGACTGACTGACTGACTGACTGACTGACTGACTGAATGACTGACTGACTGACTGCCTGACTGACTGACTGACTGATTGGTTTGGATTTATTGATTGATTGATTGATCAATCCTACACAGGCTGGTCTAAAGAGTGCCTGGAAGAATGGGACACCTTCATCCGCTTGGCCATTCCCAGCATGATCATGCTGTGTGTTGAGTGGTGGATGTATGAGATTGGAGGGTTTCTGGCAGGTAAGGTACTCACCTTGTGTTTTTAAAAGAATGTGTTTGTATGAATTAGTGGTGCTCTGATATCTAATAGCTGTTTTTCATCGTCAGGTCTAATAAGTGAGGTGGAACTTGGAGCCCAGTCAGTTGTATACGAACTGGCAAATGTGGCATACATGGTGAATTCTTTCATGTGGAGCAGCATATTCTTTCCTCTGCCAAATCTACGATGAATTCCTGTTATATGAAATGAACCATCTGTTTATGTGTGCAGTGTACTGGTAGGTTGATGTAGGGTTCTTGTTATTAGTTCCCTCTAGGTTTCAGTGTGGCAGGCAGTGTAAGAGTTGGTCATC
>OMOV01100740.1:0-12515 GCA_900312565.1 Beryx splendens | reverse complement strand
GATGGAGTGAGACGAGCTGAGGAGGTTCAGATGTTCCTCTGGACCACAGATCATCTCCCAGTTATAAAGACAAAAAATATGTGTGTGTGTGTGTGTGTGTGTGTGCGTGTGCGTGCATGTCTGTGTGTGTGTTTGCATGCGTGCGTATGTGTGTTTTTGTGACACGCCACATAAATATTTACCATCTCTAACCAAATGAGTGTGCTGATGTGGATTTAAAAGCTAACATTACGAAGGATGAAATAATGAGCTTGTGGTTACAGGGAGCTGCAGGGAAACACGCTTGGACAAATATGGCCTGGGTAAATAGGGCCTTTGTTGAGCTCTGTGATACTTCTCGCTCTGCACAAACAAGAAGGAGGTGTCGGAGGTGATTAGGAAAACAAATGTCAAGTTCTTTCACTCTGCTATCAGCTCTTTTCAATGCAATTTTGCACAGGTGCATGGTGTACGTGTGTGCGCGTGTGTCTGTGTGCGTGTGTGTGTGTATGTCTGTTTGGCACAGCTATCCCTTCGCATTTGACCTGAAGAAACCCTCCGTCAAAGCTCACGCTCTTCCTGCAAAATGGCAAAATGACACATGCACAAAGACCCCACAACCGCTGCACACACACACACACACACGCACACGCACACGCACACGCACACGCACACGCACACGCACACGCACACGCACACATACACATACACACACACACACCATACTTTCTTAGCAGAACCTTTTTTTTCTTGTTTTTTTTTGTTTTTTTGAGCTCTTGGTCCAAAAGCTGTGACGTTACCAGGTGTATCATCAGATTAGAGACAGCATGAAAACATGTGACCTCACCCCAAAAGTCCTTTAAATCTATGAGAAAAACTGGGATATAAAGACCTAGAAGGAGAGTTGTTGAAGAGGCTGTGTGTGTATGTGTGTGTGCAAAACTAACAAGCTAAATAACAACTGAAGGTTCTCAATGCGTTAGTTTACTTAGCAAGCAGGTTGAGCCAGGAGCCACATAAAACATAAAACATAAAAATCACATGTACTCAGAAGTGTAGTGCGCTGTCAGGAATCTTATATGGTTTATCATAACTGCTGGGAGAGAACATCGGCCCATAACTGGCAATACCTGCATGACTTGATGTGACTCGTGGTAAATAATTACAAAGTAATAGACGCATGCAGGCTGGCCCGAACCCCGCTGAGAGCCAGCAGCGCATCTTTCTCCTTCATATAAAACTAACAGAAAGCTCTTTTGACAGACAAGAGCTTCTTATCTTTTTTTCCACTCAGTCAACAAAAGTGCATATAGTTTATGATGTACTTATTAAAATACTTTGAGAGTCTCAGCGTTTTATTGGCATGTCATGCCCAGGCTGGATATCTGTAAATACAAGGCAGTTGATTGATCTAGAAAGAAAACAAAAACTCTTTCTCAAACATTTTCTCACTTTGTCTTTCTGACATTTTCAATATTTAACATTAATATTCAGTTTGTCATGATAAGTCATGATATGAGACCTTATTTGTCTTTCAAACACATATCAAATATTGCTGTCATAGATTCAGAGGCAGATTTGCAGATGTACCAGCAATGTAACCTGTTGATTGGTGCAGACAAAATTCATAATTCAAAAGTGTAAAATGCAAAATTAATATAATATGAAGTGTGATTACACTGAAACTGTTTCTCATTAAATGCACATTTAGATGGAACAAGTCTGCTTTGTTTTCATTGCAGCCTACATATTTTTACCTTTATTTTTTTTCAATCACAGGGTTAGATGATAAGAGGAAATTTTAATTTTACAGCACATATCCAATGGCTTTTGTCAATCGGAGCAAGAGATGTGCAAGTATGAGAATAATCTCCCGAAAGCTGATGACTGTCTGTGCTGCTGTAGAGCAATTCAGCCACATCGATCTATAGCTGTCACTATAAAAACACGTTTAGGGTGTGGTCGGCGATGAGACCTGAACGGACAGGTAAACAGACACGTGGAATGTAGTAATAGTTTAATAAGCCTATTCAACACAAAACACACCTACACACTGCGGTGCACCTCACTACAAAAACATGCCCAGAGTTGATTTATAGGTATGGCCCAAAGACGCTTTTGTGATGGAAACCTCACTATCGTCCCAACAAATATATACATAACATATAATTTTAACATTCGTCACACTGAGAAATGAAAACTAACAGCAGTAAACTAGTTGCTGGAAGAAAAACCTTGACACTGATGAATCAGCTTCACCTTATCAATAGAAATAAAGATAAGTCTGAAATGAAAAACTAATTGCTGCAAAGCTAATGTCAACGCCCAACGCTTTGCAAACAGTTTTGACATCCTTTGAACTCTGCGTTTACCTTGAACGATAGCAAGGATATTATCAGTTTCAAGAGCTAAGAAATGCCTGCTCATTTCTCTGAAACGCACACGAGGAAAACAGCAGGAACCGACACACACTGGGTTGACTATCTCTTACTGTCTCTCATTCTTTGGCTTTCTTCTCCTTTCCTTTCTCTCCCTCTCCCTCTTCTCTCTGCCTCCATCTCTCTCTCTTTCTCTTTCACTCTCCAGCTCTCTCTCTCTCTCTCTCTTTATCGATTTCCCTGTCTCTTTCTCCTTCGATTTCTGACTCTCTATCTTAACACAGCAGCTGAAAGTGTTCCAATACAGATTTTCCCCCCCGTCACATGTGACACAGATCTGTTTCTAATCAGTGTGAAAAGCAAAAAAAGCTGCATGGAATGAAATTTTTTCAATTCCGATCTGGACCACAATATGTGGCACAACATCAGACTTGCATTTGAACAAATTGGAATTTGTCAGCGTGCCATCACAACAAGCAAATCTTCCGTCACTCATCTAAGACAATTGTCATAATTTTGTTGCCCACAGCAGTTTGGCTGAGCCAGGGTTAGCATGGAGGACGACGATGGAAAGGAAGCAAAACAACCGACTTGACTCGTATTTGGGGAGACGCCACAATGCAGTCAAAACTTGAAGGCACTTGACTGTAACTGAAATAATTCTAAACAATTTTGAGTGAAATGGATAGTGAATATTGAGTCCCTTCGATGTTAGTTCATACAAAGCAGGAGAAGTGTTGGTACAAAAACAGATGTGTGTGCCTTTTTGATATCGCTGTCCGTTCATATTGGTAATAGATATGTGTTACATCTTAGAATAGATATGAAGTCATCCAAAAAAATCTAAAATAAGCAGCAATTTAAAATTTAGCATGAAGGCCTGCGGTGTGAGGGTAACCACTGTCTCCTCTCTCTCTCCGCCTCTCTTTATCGTTTCTCCTGTCTCTTTCTCCCTTATTCTGTCCCTTTGTCTCCGTCTCCCTCTCTCTGTCTCTCTCTCTCGCCCACCATTGTCATGTCAAGTCTGTCGTCAGCTGTGGGGTCAAGCCCGGGGCGCTGCGTTGTCTCCAGGTGAGAGGAGAATCCTCCAGGTACTCATGTCTATCACTTCACTGCTGAGGAGCCTGTTGAGTGAGGGCAGTGTAAACCAGGATTAACCCCCCCACACTTTCTGGTTGACCAGGGGGTCAGGGGAACGCTCCTGCCTCTCACTTAGCCCCCTTGTTTTTACTTCTTTTGTCTAGAAGAGCGTTTGAAATATTTCAATCATTTAAAGAGCTTTTCTTTGCTCGGAGGTTGCCTGGTGTTGTCAGGGACGAGTGCTCATTGGCCGGAGCTCGGCTCGCTCATGCAGTCTGAAGAGCAGGTAAAACAGGAGATGTCGGGGGTCTGAGTGCTGATACCAGAGGAATGCTCCGGGCTTTCATTCCTGAGACGCCAGCAGATTGAATGTCTCATTTCCAAAAGTTATGTTTTGGAAAAAAAAAAGTCCTTAAGCTTATCCTTTAAAAAAAGAAATATAGAGGATCCTGTCTGTAGAATGTCATTTTGTCAGCCAAAGATTTAAGTTTCCTACTGTCTTGTAGGAATTACCAGAACTTGTTTTTATGCTGTAAAACATACAGAACATTCCCTTTCTGCACCAATGAACTCCAAGGCCATATCTGTACACTAATCTAAATGCATCCATTTTTAGGGTCAGTATCTACAGCAGTCTATATCAGCTGCTAAACAGTAACGATAAAGGTGGAATGCACCATCTTATCATTTCCTTGCCGTTGCAATTTGGATCGTCCCGACAGGCATACTGTACTTGACCGTGCAATAAGTAAATATATCATACAGTATAATATGGCATCAAAAGTTTTTGTCTTTTGTATGGAATGGCCTGAACTTGGTCTTAGGACACTCCGGCGCTCCATGCAGCTGCTGTGACCTCCCAAGCAGTGTTTGCTCTCCGGCGCAGCACGAACATGCTTTCACTGGGGATCCTGGGCTCATAAAACACACTAATTAGAGGGCATCCTTCTGCAGAGTGCAGCTATCAGTCAGTCACTTTATGTTTATGGCCATCTTTTTCTGTTGCTATAAAACCCCTAGCTGAAGTGGTGTAAAGCTGACTTAAGGAGCCTGTGGTGGAGATAAGACACCTATATCGTCTCCGTATCAGCGCCGGGGCTGCTGCTGTCTCCATGGGTTGTAACCCTTGGTCAGGCTCTGAAACATGGCTGTGTCAGTCGCCCACGCATGTTCTCAAAGCCAAGAACTGTGTGTGTGTAACTGTGAGTGTGTGTGCGTGCAGTGTGTGTGCATATTCTACTCTTGCATTCGTTGAAGTATTCATTGAAAGTTGCTGCAAAGACGAGCATCAATACAAGAGAGTATGTGCGCGCTCTGCCTAGAAAACACAGCAAATTCCCTCATTAATGGTGTGTTCATGTGCTGGTGGGAAGGTCCGACATCCAGGACTGCTAAACAGCGTTGGATTATCAAAAAATCAAACCCAGAAGACACAAAAAAAAAACACGTCCTGCAGCTCAACAAGCTAATTTGACGAACTTCATTCACACAAATGTTAGCTTAGTCTGGCTAATAACAAACTTGCTGTAAAGGTGCATGTGTTTTCTTACTATTGACTAATACAAAACTTGATTTTTTCGCTTTGTTGAGAAGGTTAAAGGTCACCACTGCGTCATAACTCGGAAACTCGGGTGGCAAACTTTTCTCAGGTTTCCGACTTAATCATCCGACCTTGGAGGGCGTTCATGTGAAATTTCCAAGTAGGAAATGTGTTTTTCCGATATATCCGATAGCACATGTACGCACAATAAGAAGACTTGAGTGGCATGCAAGATACAGAGTCAGAGAGAGGAAAGAGAGAGAGACCTGCTGTCTTCGAGGTGGATGTGACCAAGGTAGCACGCTAAAAATGCAGACAGGAACTCCGCACAAAAGCTCAAGTCAAACAGATACTGCATGTTGAGCCTGAGAAAAGATCGACATTCCTGGTCCCATCCATCCTGCATGCAGTGAGTCACGGCGGCTTGGGCAAACAACGTCGTCTGGCGTGACTCATTCTCACTGGCACATGGGTATCCAGAACACGTGGATGGGCACTCAACGGGCAAGTCCAGGCAAAGGACTCCATACAGCCTGACAGACATTTACACTGATCTGTCTCTCACATAACTGTACTGTACACCCAACTGTGTGTGTGTGTGTGTGTGTGTGTGTGTGTGTCTACCTTAACTTTCAATTTTGGTTTCTGGTACACGTTTTTGTATTCTTACATAAGCGTGTGTGTGTGTGCGTGTGCATGTGCGTGTGGTATGATGGATATGTCCATCTCACTCTACCTGCTGTAGGATCCTGCTCCTCCACCCGGTCACATGGCCGTATTCGCCTGTGATTAAGAGCCAAGTGCAAACAGCAACAAACCCAGCTGTGAGTCACTCAGTCAACACTCCAGTTGTCTTCTCTGCTTTGGCTCTAAACGTTTCCCATCACATTGTCCAAGCCTGAGACAGTTGCACCGCCCAAGTCATGGTGTTAATTTTTTACCCATGCAAAAGTATACATATATATATAACGTGTGTATCTATATTGTTTTGTTTTCAATTTTTTTTCCGAGTCAAATCCGGCCAAAGCAAACACACACCACACACACACCATATGCACACCTGTAACCCCGGCGGTTATACAGGCTTTGCATATCCTGTCCTCCCATTCGAACAGGATTTAGAGATTAATCTTTCAAAGTGAATGAACCGTGCAATTTCTCAGATACGGATGCAAACGCATAACCGCTGATGCAATCTCACATTTTTATTCATTGTGTTTCCCAAGACTATGTATATACAGTTGCGCCATGCGATATATACAGTTGCGCCATGCGGTTCCTTCCAGTTGAGGCATTTGTTTTAAGGTTAAGGGTGGGTTGGTTAAAGGGGAAACAGACCAAGATGTCTTTAACCCGACATTAGGCAGGACTTCGTGCCAAACGGTGATTACCTCGAGAACATCCAGTGCTCTTGCTCTGATAATTAAAGCTCGTCATTGCATTATATGAGCCAATAGAGCTGGTAATCCATTCGTGGTATGTGGCAAGTCCTGCTGATGCCATGGGGAAATCAATGGTTTTATTACACTGCAAAAAATACCTGTCCATTTTAAAAGATTAAGATAGCTTAAGATAGCTTTGAGCGTTAAAATCAGATTCTTCAACAAGAATAGAACAAGAACAGAAAATTCTGCCAATGGTGTGAGGTGATTTTACTTGTTTCCAATGCAAATACATTTTCAAAAATCTTCCTGAATCAAATGACATTAACCTTGAACAGGGGCCGTAATCTGTCTTATTTTACAAAGTTGTTGAAACATTCTTGAAACAAGCGTAATTGCATTGTAAAAAAAAAAAAAAGAAGTTAATTCATCTCCCCCATTGCTGATTTTTCAATTTACGAAAACTCACATTTGCAGACTCAGTATAAAATGATTTGATAAGATTTTTTTTGCAGTGTAAAGTCTCAAGGAACTGAAAGGAGGAAAAGCACTTGTAGAGTTATGGAGTTTATGCACGTTACAGTGAGAGCATGCAGATGCAATGACTTAAAAAGTAATTCAAACCCTCTGCACTCACAACACAGCTGCTCCATGTCAAAGCCATGCTGGAAATAAAATATATAGTGTAGTGCCAAAAAGCTGTTGTAGAATAGTTATGAAATTTATGGGACTGATAAAGGGAATTCCTTATAAAGACCACCTGTTATCCTATAAATTAACCCGGAGAACCCATCTGCCCCTTGACATTTACATGGTAAACTAATCCAAAGACACTGGACAGGTAGCCTGAACGTGTTTCCGGATCATTTTAATTTGTTTGGCCCCAGCAACCCCTGTCTAGTGTATGTTTGTCATCTCCTGTTCTCCTTCACTAGAGTCAATCTGCCCTGCCGTGACTTGACAGTGAGGCCGGACCTCTCTGTGGTCATCTGGGGTCTGAGGATGAGGACGAGGTCCCCGGGGCTGCGATGTGACCACAACACTGGACACCACAGCCCAGTGGTCTCTCGCAGAGAATGGGAGCAGGGTTTTTTTTCTCCAGGGTCGCGTAAACACCAGCGCCAGACCTGAGTGGGATCAAAGTGCTCATTAAAGAAGCCCACAACCCTGAGAAATGGCAGACCAAATGGCAGACCATGGTGGCGGGCAAAAACTATATTTGGAACAAGGGCACGCATTCATTTCCCAGGAATGGGGTGTCTTAGGCAATTGCCATTGAGCAACGACAGTGTTTGAAACGGTAGTTTTTAAAGCTACAGTAACAAGTGAGAGTTCAGCTGTTGGAAAAACAGAGGTAGAGCTGTTCTTTGGGCAGAACCAGGATGAATGGATCAATGAAAGAATGAAAGATTAAATGAATGAATGAATGAATGAATGAATGAATGAATGAATGAATGAATGAATGAATGAATGAATGAATGAATGAATGAATGAATGGTTGGTTGGTTGGTTGGTTGGATGGATGCATGTATAGATAGATGGATGGATGGATGGATGGCTCGGTCAATAGATTGATCAATCAATCATTCAACTAATCAAGCAATCAATCAACACAAACATGAAGCACTAGACATGTTTAAGCAGGAAAGCGACGCTGCTCAACAAGGCATCAAACAGATGTGCCGCTATTTGAGTTCAAGTTCTATGAACTCAAACTCTCTCAGCTTCCAAGTAAATCCATTGACGATCATCAGCTGAAGTATTTATGTGAAACATTCAAGTGTGTTTGAAAACAGTCATCTCTGACACATGTTTAGGGTATTGCATTAAAAGTGAGATCAGCAGATGAGTGACAACTGACCCCTGAAAGACAGATCAACGGAAAGAAATATGCAGACGAATCACCTAACAAACTTGTCACATGAGCTGCACACAGACTCTGTGTGTTTGCTAAATTAGTTCAATGGATTCAAAGAAACGGCCAAATGTAGATCTTACACCGCATTTAATTCAAGCCAAACCGGTAGTATTGCGAAAAGGAAATTAAAAAGTTTTATTTCAGAATGCGAGCATTGTTAAAAAGCTAACAAAATGGTCTGCGTGAAGAGAATACTCTGCCAGCAATTCATTGTACAGGTCAGCGCAACTCAGGCATGATCAACAAGTCTATAAACAGGTGACCAAACCTCAGTTAAAACAACATGCACTTATATGGAAAGAAAATGTGCATTACGTCTAATTTTCATACCACGGAGGTGTCATAGTTTCTGCTCTTTTAACGGTTTCCGCCTGCCAGGCTGGAATAGTGGAAATGCAGTGTTTGTGTGTGTAAGGCAGAAACACACTGAGGCATCTGTTGTAAGCTGCTCCACACAGGAGAACGATTCACTATTTGCCCCTGATTGAAATTAATTCAGATTTTTTTCATTCAGATTTCCCAATCAGGATCACAAAAAGCTTTGTCTGTCTGTTTGCACTGGGACAGAAAACCATCTTTGATGTGGCTCCTGAGTGAAAGCACAAAACATAAAAGCACAACAATTACACATCACCGGTCACGGGCGTCTCAAAGGGACCGCTCGAACACGCAAATTTCAACTTTTTTTCCCCCAGCGGGGACAACGGCTTTCCAGCTTCGATCCTGAGACAAAGCGACCTTGTGTAAACAGAGGGGAATGAGACAATCTGGAATCATCTGTTGATTCAGATTTCTATTTGAGTCTTTGTGATTATGGCTTTCCCACCATCACTCTGTAATTATAGGCCTGCTCTCCTCGGCAGTAAGGTTCACATTACAAGTGCGGTTATCAACATGTGTGTGAGAGTGAGTGAGAATGTGTGAGAGTGAGTGTACGTGACGGGCAGCAGACGAGTTAGGGAACTGGGTGAGCATGCCTGTGGCTGACCTGCTACCCTAATGTCCAATGCGTAGGCTTACTTACCGTGAGTAATGCTGCTGGTGAGGTTCAACATATACAGTGTGATACATATATTGATGACAACTGTTCATTTTGGGTTTCTTTTGTGAATGTAGCTAAAAAAAACTAAAGGATTAGGCAAAAATGCTGTTTCCTCTGTAGATGGGCTTCGGTGGTCAAAACTGGCAGATATTTGAGGAGAAATGCCGGCTGCAGCTCCTGGGTGAAACCACATTTTAACTGTGGAATTTCGATTCCCAAGCGAAGTCATCAGTCAAAGAGAGAACCTGACTGAGTTGTAGTTTCTTTAAGCTCAAGAGACAGCGCCAACAGTCCCAGCTTTTAAGTGCAGATAGAGATATTCCCAGATGAGGCTTAGACAGGCCTAACCCCGAATGATGAATTAGGCTATTCACCTCTCCCGAATCCACACAGACCTCTGTGTGTTTTGTCACATGAAAACACAAGGTTGCCTCTTGTACCCCAGGCCCAAGTATGTAAAAACAGAGGAAATAGCTGAAAGAAAAGGTGTCATTTTTCTTCATCTGAAAGAGTGTGTGTGTGTGTGTGTGTGTATGACAGAGAGAGAGGGAGAGAGGGAGAGAGAGAAGGAGAAAAAGTGAGAGCGCCTGCATGCGTGAGAAGCACACAGAGGGAAAGTGAGAGTGCGAGAAGGGGAGAAAGAGAAACCGGCCTCTAATTCGCTGATCTCAGCTGATTACATTTTCCCGTCCAGACGGTAGACATTCCTCCAACCTGCGGCCACAACCATCGGGCCCCTCGGCCTCACTCTGCTGCACAGTCCCATTAGAGGTAAACAAGCCTGAGTCCCTGCAGGCCACAGAAACAGGTGGGCGTGGGGGGGAATGCTGGGTGTTGAAACCCCATCTTTCACAAAATCTTTTTGCAAAATCTGTAGCAAAACTTTTGAGATATAACTTTTGGATTCAGACTCCATTCACAAACGAGTGAAAAATTGGATTTTTAACTTAGCGCGCATCTGATGTTCTCACGGGCGTCTAAAACGGGAGAAAACCCGATCCCATGTGGTTTCATACTGTTTAGACGGTTGTGAGAAGATGACATCTGTGCCACAAAGAGTTAAACATGAGATCTGTATACAGCCTTGGAATGTGATCTGCCAGAGCTGATCTGTGTTTCCCAGAGGGAGTGAACCACTTCACATCATCAGTTTGGCACCGGCATGTGAGACAGCAGCGTCTGCCGTCAGCCAGCGCAGTGACAGGGAAGCCATGACATGGCAAGTATGAGTCAGAGTCGTCCACATCCATGTTGTGTGTTTGTGCTCCAGCTCGAACAGCGCCTCTCCTCAGGCCTCCGTGTCGCTAACACATACACATGCACATACACACACACACACACACTCGCACTCAGACAAAACACACACCTCACTCCACCAACAGCATCACTTTTTCCGCCGCGAAGGCCACGAAGGTCAGGGAAACACTGGCAGTGTTTCAACAGGCTCCCCCCCTCCTCTACTGCTCAGCAGGCCCCACGTTTACTATCAACAGGAAACATCTTTCACGGTAAAGGAAGTGTTACTCTCTAATTGGCCCAATGTGATTCAATGGCCAGGCTGCGCTCAGCCAATGGGAGGGGGCTTATTTTAAGAGGAGGTATAAAAGGGAACAGAGGTCCTTCCAGAAAGCTTAGACGGCACAAAGTTTTCACACTGGCTACATGGTGTGCTCGATTCAACTCCTGACAAGTTGCTAAGACTGTACATAGACGCATTACTAAGCACATCTGGTTTCATTGTTGTTTCATGGATCCCATAACACATCATGAAACCACAGTCTAAGCAAAAGAAGATGGGGGAAACCCAGAGTGTAAAAACACTGACCTCATTATGATTCTCCAGTCTTTGCATAAGCCAATACTGTCTCGCACAATTCATGAACAGAGAAAAAAGATCAGTGTGTTCAGAGGGCTACACTGTACCAATCCATAAATCATACTAAAGTATTCAGGCGTGTGTAGGTGAAAGTTCTGTTGAAAGGGGTGTAATATTATTTTTGCGTTGGCATTTCAACAAGGTATTTATATTTGGACCTCTGCCTCATGACGGAGCAGTTACACATACTGTGATGCCACCGGCTCTTTTTCACCCCGCACATTCCAAAAGGTGATTGTTCTTGCCAGCTTTTTGCCATTTTTGTTTCAATGGGCTGAGAGGCATGAGAGCAGAGCCAAAAATATCATAATACAGAGGGTGACATTAGGGGAGCTGTGACGGAGTTCCCTGATTAGCGAGTGACCAGGCGCAGACAAAGGGCCTCTGAAATCTCAGGAAACAGAACAATCAAAGAGCTTGCGCACATTCCAAGAAAAGCAGCACGCCACAGAAACACAACATGATCCAGGACATTGCTCCCTCTGAACATCTGATGAAAGCTTTAGCTGTGCAAGTGCAGTGAATTATTGGTGAAGGATGACGCCAAGGATGGAGCTAACTGTTGAAATCTTAAATATCTGATGAGAAAAAGGCGTACAGCCGACTATCTTTGATCCCTGTCCTTCACATTTTCCTGCTGAGAGGTGGGAAATCCAAAGAAGTCATAAATCTGGATAACAACTGTCCCTAATCATAACCTCTACACTGTTAAAAGCTTTCCTACAATCTTACTGACAGGTATTTTCATAAATTTGTAGTCACAAAAACCCCAAAACCTCAAAGTCATGACACCAGGCCCACATGGGCCACCGAGCTGCCCTGGGGCCTGAAACAAACACACCCAACACTTCATATACACCGACTCCACATGGGCCACCGAGCTGCCCTGGGGCCTGAAACAAACACACCCAACACTTCATATACACTGACTCCACATGGGCCACCGAGCTGCCCTGGGGCCTGAAACAAACACACCCAACACTTCATATACACCGACCCCACATGGGCCACCGAGTGAATACTCAGGATGACAAACACCCAGGGTGCGTTCAGAGCCGCAGGACCTGGACCAGCAGCTGGACCACCAGCTGGACCTGGAGCAGCACCTGGAGCAGCACCTGGACCAGCAGCTGGACCAGCAGCTGGAGCAGCACCTGGAGCAGCATTCCTCAGTACTGAAGCACAGAGAGGAGGTTTTGTTGTGGCACCCGGCTGCTGTGTGGTCCGGGGTTAGGGTCCGGGGTTAGGGTCCGGGGTTAGGGTCCGGGGTTAGGGGCCGGGGTTAGGGTCCGGGGTTAGGGTACGGGGGTCGGGTCAGGG
>OMOV01100737.1:0-13640 GCA_900312565.1 Beryx splendens | reverse complement strand
TTACGTTTTCTGTTTCAGTTTCCCACCATCTGTGTCTGACAGCGGAGCCTGGGCCTTGTCATCATCATCTGACTGTGCTGCATCATTCCTGAGAGGGAAAAAACAACAGATCAACTTCCTCTAGAAAAATGTACATTTGTTTCTACATGAACTGTGTTGAGCACTAAAACACACAGATTCAACAATTTCCATAGAATAGAGCAGCCAAGACATGAAAAGCATTTCCCCCTCACGTAATATACTCCTTGGTTCTCCTCATGATGTGCAGGGTGAGGGGGTTAATCCCAGCAGGAAGCTTCTCCTCAGCCTGGATTAGAGGGATCTCCTCCCCAGTGTCCAGATTCTTGATCATCACACTGGCCAGGATTTCCTGTTTTAAGACCACACATCAAAACATGATCCCTAGATACCGATGCACAGAAAGCCGCTGTAAGCGATATACAAGCGGTACATTGGGTTATGGTTTGGATTCAAGCTGAATAAAGGCAATAAAAGAGAAAGAAACAAACATGCAGGGACTCTTACTTCGTCTGTCAGTTCTCGACCGGAGTTCGAACGAGGTCGCTGGGAGCCTGGAGTGTCTCCTCCACCGGCAGTTGAGGCCTGCTCTTCCTCATTCTCCTAAGGAAACACGCCAACCAACGGTACAACACATAAGAACAGAACTCCTACATGCTATGTGGTTCGATCTCCGAGCGTTAAGTTCCGGTTGGGCACCAGATGCCTGACTTAAGTTGTCCGGCCCGCAGCCTCACTGACCTGTGCTGTCACCACCTTGTCCCCGCTGGTGGCACTGGCAAGATCCAGGGAATGCTGCAGCTCCTTAGTGATACTCCTCACCGTGCTGCTGGGAGACACCAGGCCGGACGGCTCCAGTTCATCAACGCTGATTGCAATGGGCACAGACACTGGATGACAACACAACAAAACACATGGTTAAGTCAATTTAGAAACACCTGATTTAGGGTCAGGGTTAGTCAAACAACATCAGGTCTTGGTGCCCTCGATAATATATAGATACTCAGGAATGTAACACCTCCCTCGCAGAGCTCGGTACTTCAAGTGTTTATAGTCTACAATTGTCTAACTGCAATCAGGATCTGATCAGCTGTCTTCACTTCAAAGAAATTGTATTCAGCCACACTGCCATTCTCTAGCACTGCTAACAAATGCAAATCATTTTTGCTGTTTTTTCCGCAAAAAAAACCAACACGAGCGCAAGTGCTTTTGGGAACGGAGTGAAAATCCTTCCAGTTTATAATACATCAGGTAAGCTTCTTAACCTGAACTACAGTGTCTCTATAATCAGGAGACGAGCGCCTGCTCCCTGTCCATATCTGTGCAGTGGGTTGCTGTCATTGCAGTCCATACAATATCAAGTATGTAAGCACAGTGCACATCTTACTTGTCTTCTGCCAACCAAAACCTTATTTTTTTTTTTTTAATGTTTGTTTGTATGTTTGGTATCTCAATACACCAACAATGATAGCATATGATGCATCTCACCACTGTGTTCTGGCATCAAAATTACACTGACTGGCCCACGGGAGGGGCGCTACAGTCACAGGTCAAAACCAGGTGACGTATTGGTCACTGGACTGGACTTTTTTTGGGTCTTTTTTTAACAACAAAAAAACAGCTTATCAGTCTACATCTACTAGTCTACTGTTGGCACTGCTATAGAAAGGAAGTGAGAAGAAGTTGTGGTGTGCGGTCCGGTGCGAGGGATGTGAGACGAGAGAAATGACTAAGAGCAATAGGAGAAATGCCCAGGAGATAACAGCATAGGGCCCAAATACTTCATTCTCTCTTTGGTGATCGGTGTTGTTTTTTTTAATTTTCCCCTCAACTCTGAGCGGTGGGTCCATGTCTAAGGTCCATGTGTGGCAAGGTCCAGTGTGTGCTAAACCTAAATAAGGCATGTCGTAAAGCTCTCTAACTTTTTGGCACGGTAAACAACGGATTGAGCTGACTGATATAGGGTGAATGTGTAATGCTGCACCAGATCTCCCAGATTATTAGCTGGTGGCGTATATGAAAATTTTTCAGTCATGCTATCTGCCGCACCTAAACCAATAGCAAAACTGTTGAGACTGCTTTGCTTATGTTCATGAAACTGGAACTTAGAATGTCTATTGCTGTCTAACCTGCAACGGTGAATCCTTTAACACACAGACTGTTCCATTGTTGTTTTAAAGGTTGTTCAGTTCCATTTCTCAAAAAACATTTTGGATCAACATAACACTTATCAACTTCCGTGCCCTTGACTGTGTGCTGTGTTATCTACCTTCAAGTCCACTTGGCCTCAGACACTCCTGAGACTTCTTGCCGGGAGGTAGAGTTGGCCTGAACGGTGGAGGAGGCCTCGGTGGTGGAGCACCACCGGGTGGGGGTGGTCGGGTGGGAGGGGGCTTCTTGGTGCTGGCTACAATGTCTGGTTCCACTGTGAATTGCCGTGGGGGTTTGGTAGGCCCAGAGGAGTCCGAGTCAGCGGGGCTGTCTGAGAGGGGGACCTGATCTAAGATGTCTGCAGGTCTCTGCTCCTGCTCCACTTCCGCACCCGCAAGAGGCAGATCAGGCTGACTCTGCCCTAGGGTGCTGGTGATGTCTGGGGGCTGAACATGTTCTTGTGGCCCAGCTGATGGGCCTGGGATATCTATGGGTTCAGGGACAGATATGGAGCACGCTCCTTCCCTTGTTGCACTTTCCTCTGGTTCCTCTGGCCTCTCGACAAGCTGAGGTTCCACAACGGGCTCCGCTTGCTCCACAGGAACTTCCTGAGCGTTACTGTCATTCTTCAGCTCCGGCTCTGCCCTTACATCAACATGCAGCTGATCTAACAACTCAGCCACCTCACCAACGCTTCCCTTTTGACTCTCCTCAATGATGCTATCAATGATCTACAATATGAGGAACAGAAAATAACAGTCGATTTAACAATATACAGAATCTGTACAGAATCCAACTACAACAGAACAAAACAGAACAACGTTACTGTCCACATGTGTGTAAGTTTGCCTTTGGCATCACTGCAGTTAAATCATAAACAAAACACAAAAATACACATTTAAGGAAAGGGTGTGAATGTGGGATATATGATTGTGCTTATAAGGCGGTCACCTCCCAGCAGAGATGTTTGCTGAATTTGGCCCAAGGACACCTCCACGAGCCTGAACAGTACATTTTTCTGAACCAAAGCCAAGCCCTCTCTACCCTCTCTCAGCGCTGAGGATCTGGCACTCCCAGAGTTCCTTTATACGAGGGCCATCTAGTGTGGGGCCAGTATTCGGTGAAAGCGAGAACCGTACCTGAAGGGGATCATCTTGATGAGTGTCGGGTGCGGCCGGCCCACTGGTCGCATCTTGTGCAGGGTTCACCGATCTCTGCAAGAGATGTTCAGAAAGCAAACAGCGAAAATATTACCATTAACCTGCAAAACATACAACAAAAGTAGTAGACATGCCAACTTTGTAGTAGGCTGGTAATGCCCAATGTGAAACACATCCACACTGAGGGAAGCCCAATTAAAGAATAAATGCTTCACCAAATTATCGTATTTGTTTACAAGCTTGTTTCTTTGATTTGCCCAAAGCTGCCGAACTCCACTGCACTTTTTTTTCACTCAACTTTTTCTCATCTGATGTGCAGCACTTGCAGTGAGGGGTCAACGGTTTGACAGAGCCCAATTATCCATCTGATTCACCAAAGATTATCCTTGCACAAAAAGCGGTTCCAAGATTCAGTTCACTTCTCACTGCTAAAGCAGTGGTTCCAGTCTATTTTTAGTAGATGTGGTGTGTGAGGATAGCGCCGCTTCTGAGACCCAGGCTCACTCCTGGGCCCATTCCTGTGTCGCTTCCAGGGTGTGCTGCAGTGTAAGAATGGCTCTTTATCTGGATGTTTATATCATATCTTGATAACTGTACTTTCAATTGTAACTGTTGCAGGCTGAGCAATGATGTCACATGATTCATTTTTATTTTATTTACATGTTTTCCAGCTGTCAGGGAATGCTACAGTTAAATGAATTTAAAGGAAACACTGACTAAACACTGATAGAGATTTATCAAATAAAAGTCATCATGGTAAGGTGTTGAACACTTGCAGTCAGAAAAAATAGGTACATTTGAATGTTTTTCACTTAGGGCACTAATATCTTCCCGTAGGTGCAACTGCAAGGATTATCAACATTGCAGTCACCTCTAGATAGTGGGATACTTTATTTTCAACAACTACACGTAAAGCTATTGTGTATTGTATTAGTTTTGCTTCGTCTTCGAGCCTTGGCAACAGTCAAGCCGTAGCCAACACTCATGGCTATTTGGCGCAAATTCACTTCCAATAGCGAGTGTTTAATCAAGAGATATCGCTTCTTTTCAACAAACCCTGGATTTAGATAAACATACCTGAGGCGGGGGAATGACAAACTTTGCAGGTGACCTAAAAACACACAGGGAAACAGTTCAGGAATACAACAAAAGTCCTCATCTAACATACTTGATACATAACTAATATTTGTAAAAAATGAACTATTTTCTCCCAAAATGAAAATACATTGAAGCATGTTTCAGATCTCTAATGTCAAGACTTTCTAGAGGTGCTCCATTTATAACAAATGGTAAGGCTGACATACTGTAATGTTTTTTTTTTTTAGCATTTACACCAAGCTGGCCATCGACTCAGCAGTGTGCTGCGTGCTCTGAGCCAAAAATGTATATCATACCTTATCATAAAAATCATAATATTGTGAAGTTTTGATAACTTTGGTCAATAATGATTGAAACGTTTGATTTGACTTGATAGCTCCCCTAAATGACAGCCAAACACAACAATACAAAAACATTTCTCTGGGAATGTGTTCTTGGTTTTAAAAAAAAACCCAACAAAACAACAATGGAGTGCTGACTAAGCTCTCGTTCCCAGCTTTTGGACAGACCTGTTCCTGTGCAAAAACCTTATCCAACTGTCCCAAGATCCTAGGAATAACATCATGTGACTTCTGAGTTAAGGTGGACTTTCCCTTCACCAACATCAAACAGCGAGAAGAGTCACATCTGTCACTTTCTGACATTTTAGTTGTTTAAGATGTCACTCTGACAATTTCCAATACCGACTGCACAGTCGTTAAGCACCCGAATAGGGACTTGTCTTCAAAACAGATGAGCTATTTAAAAAAAAATTATAACTTAAAAGATGTGTTCTGCAAAACCAAAGAGTCAGTGTGATTATTCAGTTACCTAGCTCGCTATTTAGTGTGACAGCTGGCACACAACAAGCTGAAGAACTGAATATTAACGTTACATCCCTGCTCTGAATTAGCAGAAGAGGTTTCCTTACACTTTTGGAGACGGGGTGAAATTAACGTCCTCGGGAGCATCATAGAATTCCTCTGTGTCGCTTGTGTCTGACGCCATGCTAACGTGAATTTAGCTAGCTGATACAAGTTAGTCGCCCGCTAGCTGTCTCAGGCTAACCTGCTAGCGCTGCAAAGTAAACACATGCGCTTGTCTCTGTAATTTCGGCGTTTTTCAATAAAATGCTGTCACCAAAAAGCCTTGGCCCAGGCTACACGTCGTCAAACAACCCCTCTCCTGTCTAACGTCACGCCATAACGTTAAAGTAAGCTAGCCTACTACAGCTAGGCTATTAATTTGATCTGGTCGTGCGACTGACCACCACCTACAGCTTTCTACGCCCTTTAAATCAATCTCGTTAACAGCCGCGGAAATGTATCGTCAACAGCGCAGTGTCTTCCATGAAACCAGACTCTCCAAGTCGCGTATTCAAAACGGCTTACAGCTGGTTAGCCTGCAAGCTAACCGACTCACTAGCTGCCCTGGGAATCGCCTGGTAAACAAACGAGTGGTACAAAAAGGTACATCTCTTAGCGAAGTGAGTCAAAGGGCGGGGCGGGGCACGGGCATCTTCTTCTTCTTCTACTGTGCTTTGTGGCGGCAGGCATTCATTCACTTTGCTGCATTAGTGCCACACACTGGAAGCTTTGAGAATGACTCCCAAACCCTACATCATTCAAACTCGCCCTTTCCAATTTAGGCATTGTTATAACAGTATGGTCCAGACGCTTGATCCAGGGGGTGAATATGTTTTTGTTGTTACACTTTTAGTGCTTGTCACTGGCAATAAATACAAGATACCTTATCCTCTGACAAATAAATCATCTTCAGGTATAGACTGTGTAGTGTGCTCTCTTGTCCTCAGCACCTCAGGACCCCAATGAATTATCAGCATATGAAACTCTCTTCAGTATATATTCACTCAATAAGCAATATTTGTCCCAGATTAATGCATCAGTTGATTAATAATGAGGTTTAGAGGACAAAAAGGTGGAGGTGTTAGATGATTGATGATTGAAGCAACCTAATTGGATAACAATGAATCTATACAGCATTTTGATTTAATCATAAGTAGTTGGAGATTGTGGTGGCATTCATGTTTTTATTAGTTTTGGATTGAATATTAATTGTAGAAACCTTACCACTTGAAATGTGGTTATGTATTTTGCTTTAAGATGTGAAATTGAAGTGTTCAGTTTTGACTCACACAGTTGCTTTTTGAGAATTGCACTGCTTTGGCAACGAACAGCAAACTATACACTTTAGAGGAAGTTTGCAAAATTTGCAATGCAGATTCATAGGGTTGTCTCTGTAATGATGGACACTCAACATAACTTATCTAAAGTTTATCAGAGTTCATTCATCGTAAGTTTATCGGACAAAAACGTTATCTACAAAAAAAAATCTACAATAAAGTTTTTCAGGAAAAGGACTACTCATTTTTTCATTGACACCTATGGATTATTAAAACAATATAAATTGAATTTTAACCTGGTTTTGACAATGTTAGACAGATTATTTGTTATCCAATGCTGAAGTTTAATTCAAAAGAGAAAACCACCAAACTTGCAGCTGTTGTTTCTTTCTGAGGCAGCAGTGACAGACTGTCGCTGGGTAGTAGAAGTCAATAGAGTCCAGAGCTGTCAGCAGCTGTAAAGACAGCAAGCGTCCTCTCTGTGAAAGGCTATTCTTTTAATTGAGAGCCTGTAGCTTCCTACTACATCAGGGTTTTTCATGGACCCCCTTTAAACTATCATTGTTTATCTTTGTTTGGTACAATGTAGCCTAACACAAACGTTTGTTGCTGCCTACACATGTCTGGAAGGGCTCAGTACTTCTTTAGAATCACTTTATTTAGTAACGGAAGTTTTGAGCCAATGAGAAAAGATTGCCATACTCTTCCACCAATAAAAAGTTTGGATGCTCGTGCGTTTCTAGTAAGCAAGAATCCCATTGGATACTAGAAGGGAGGCGGTTCCTCTGGCATAAGTGGATTTGAGGGTTTGGAAGGAAAACAAGGACGCTAGTTAACGTTATCTCGTAGTTGAAGGTATGGATTTGATTATTTAAAAGTTTACAGAGTGTATTCAAGATACATACAACAATTGAAATATCGTATATAATGTATTGTTATCAACTAATACAACGTTAACAGCTATTCATAGTCATTTGTTGGTGGTGGCAAACCAACCAACCACCCAACCAGACTAATAACTAACGTAACCTAAGTAACTCACGTTAACATCACTAACCTTCACGCGGAGGGTAACGTTAGTTAACCTAACCTAGCTAGCGTACGTTTGTTAACAGAGTAACCTAAATGACAGCAATCAGGTCGATTGTCCTCATCTTATTCAAGCTAGCCAATGTTAACATTAAAGGGTTAGCTAGTTAGCCTTAGCCTTGTTCCCACTGAAGATGGCACGACAGTGTTCGCAACATGGCCAGGAAATTAACGTTAGTTGTGCCCCGATCTCACAGCGCTGCTTCTCTTTACAACACTGCTCACTAGCCTAGCTAACAAATACTGACACGCTAGTTTGTTGATGGCAGAGCTAATGCGTTTGCTAGCAAGCAAGCTACCTCACCCTGGGTTCAATTTCTGCCCAAGTGTATCGCACTTGGCTACAAAGGATAATAAAACCCTCGAGCTCGTTTGTGTGAACGCACCGCGCGTGTCAATAGAGCGCCTCGGAAAGCCAAACTCACTCATCAGGGTTGTGGCACCAAAAATAATGTAACTCACACTGTGTTGTTAAATGTAACATGACATTCAGTTAACTGATACAGATTGTAAGCGGTAAGAACAACAGAATGTTGTCATCAAGTGGATCTGTGTTCCCTGTCGTGCGTGAAACACAAGGTCGCGATTAATGGAAAATACACCTATTTTTAAGCTTTTCAAGTTCAGATGCACGGCGAAATGCCCTGTGTTAGGCAGCATACACGAGAGATATTTTTAACTTCAATTAGCCTAGTTCTGTGTAAAGCAACAAGTTAGAAATATGATGCAACAGCCAGATTTGAACAGTGGAGATCTCTAAATGTAAGCCTAGCACTTAACCTTTGGTGGACGTTTTATATTCGAAGTGTTTTAAGCAACATGAGTGCAAATAGATTTATTATGGGTGGCCCCAGTGGGAATTAACCCCCCCCCCCACTGTTATCCGTGGTGTCATGCTGTCTCATTTAGCTGTTACAAGACCACAAGCTGTAAATGCAAGGAAAAAGTCTTGATTCATACACTGGTAGTTGAAGTTTATCTTGTTTTAAAGTAAACTGAGTGTATCCCCCAGCCTAACCTTTAACTAGGCAGCTTCAACCTGCAGGTATTCCTTGGTATTTCATATTCAGCATCTCATGTTTTCAGGTGTACAAGCCAAGACAGTTTACAAGTGCAAAGCAAGCTAGAGCTCAGTCCTGTTAACCATGTGCCATCCACTCACTTGTGTGTTTTAGAGATTTACTAACTGGAGTGTGTATTGAAAGAAGGCTTTAGTAGATTACCAAGAAAAAGTCTAAGCCCATTCACTGCATTGTAGAGTGTTGGTGCGAGCAGTTGATTAAACCAGGGCGTAACAACTGTGTAAAGATGTAATGTAAGAGACTAATTAGCCCCTTACTCATTTTTATTATTGCTTTGTGAAGTTAGGGTGGCAATATTATTGTGAGGCAATTTTGAAACTTCAGTTAAAATGATATTGAGTATTGCAGAAAATGAATGTTTATATTTGTATTTGCAAATAATATTTTGTGTGTGAACTGGCAGACCTATCCTGAAAACGTAACTGTCTAATGCCTTTGTTAAATGTCTGTCTAATTTCATGGGAAAGGCCCCTCAGTGAAAGCATAGAAGCATAGTAATAAGACACAAAGTAATTCTAACTAAAATGATAGTGCAGCCTGAAACGTAAAATAAAAATGCCATAAAAAGTGCAGGCAGTAAAGCTGGTTTGCAAGTGTTAAAACAAAACGACATGTTGTCTTCATCTTCTTTTTCCTGGTTCAGAAGGTTTATTGCTGTTGGGATGAAATATTTCTTCTAAATGTCACGAGTACCAGCATGTTCCCCTTCTGTGTTTTTAGAGGTGTGGTTTTGGTGAGGGTATGGAGCACCCTGCACACAGAGGGGAGACAATGCCCATCGGACTGCATGACAGGTACTGTGCAATGTGTTGTGTGTTGTGCGCGCGCCTCTCTTCGGCCGCTGTGAGCACATGTAGTGAAATCTCACTTAGATTGAACATTTTTCACTTTTCCTCACACATCCTCCCCAGAAATTCAGGAGCTCTCAGCCTCCAGTGTTAGCTGCCCTGAGGATCCGCTGTCACCTCTGGCGTTCAAGATTTTTTCCCCCTTCTCTCAATATTGCTAATTGTACACAGTCAAAATTACTTGTTGAAAATGATAACCCTTCACACAGATTTGGTGGTTGTCCATTCTTAATCCCCCTAGAGAGGTATGTGCGCTAAAAATGAGAATGTCTTACCAAAGTGTCTTAGCACCTTAATAGGCTTGGGCGATACAAAGATATTAAAATGCGTGATATTGAAATGACACAGTAATAGCATCCAATCTGTGATTATGGAACAATATTAATAATTATGCAAATTCACACTTTTAAAGAGAAATTCAACCACAAAGTCACATTTAGCTCATTTAACTGACTGAGTTTTGACTGAATACGTCTAGGTGGCAGGACAGTGCGATCTTTGTGAAATTCCCGCAGTAACGGTATCAAGGTTTGGAAGAGGTTGACATCAAAATGGCGCAGTCCTCTTGCCTCTCGCTATTGGGGAAGAGCTGCAACAGGTGGAGAATTTGAATTTTCTGCTCCCCGACCTAAGGGGGTGCCGTCTCAGAGGAGCGTTGACCACAGGCCTTGGTGCAGAAAGACCCAAGGAGAGGTACATTAATAGCTTGAGCTTCTAGTGCCTCTACAGCTAGCTAACTTTAGCCGCTATTCAGGAATAAATGGCTTCCGGTGTGAGAGAAGATGATGCACTGGGCGACACTACATTTGTCGAACTTCATGAATTGGCTTTAGAGGGTTATGGGTTTGAGCCGGAGTACACTGCAGAAGAGCTGGAGGAAAGACAGGAGGAGACGTCTGCTGCTGCTCCTGGGCCACCTCAAGCGAAGCAACAAGCGAGTTTATGTGGCGTCTGTCTCTACAATGCCAATGGCGATAGGAAGTGTCTGTTGTAATGAATGGGACTGTGCTCAGTTTCGTTTGGCACCAGTGACAGATGAAGAAAAGGATGAAGATGGAAGAGTCCCGTCTCGCGTCACATCATTTGAACCACATGAGAACGGAGCCGTCTTGGACACATTTTTCAAGGTCCCCAAGTTAAACTGGCGTAGGACACCCAGACCTGCAGGGCCGGGAGGAACTATGACAATCGAGTAAGTACAAACAACCAAATATTTTCTCACTAGGATACCAAAATACAGCTAATGTGTTTTGTTGTTGTGGTTAATATAAATCTTGTCTACTATAGGTTGTATGTGAAATGCATGGTTAGACAGTGTTTTGGCGAACCTGTAGCTGCTCTCTGCCAGCGTTCAAATCCACATCACCACATAGATATAAACATACTGGGCCTCATTCACAAAACTTCTTGTAAATTCCTCTTACTTTTATTCTTTAGAAAAGTGCCTACTAAGAAAAGAAAAAAACATTGTCAGGAGTGAGTGAAAAAATAAATTATTTTTTTGAAGTGTAAGCAGTGGAGTCACAGCAACCAAGAAAGAAAAAAAAAAAAAGCATGGCAAGAAATGACTGATGCTGTAACATCAGAGACACACACACCTTGGATAAAATTTAAAAAAATACACGGTTTGACTTAAAGTTAGACTCTAAAAAGCGTGTAGCTCGAAACAGGTGCAATTTATTGGCTACAGGCAGAGGGCAGGGCGCTGTTGAAAGGATGAGGGGAATAACAGGAGAGACTGTGCTGCCAGGTGTCCAGTCATCAGTGGAGTTGGACACGGACTTCAAGTCGTGGGTCCCTCCTGTCCAGCGGGAAACCACGTTTAGGAGGATTGAATTTATAAGCATCGACTTACGGAGACGATTCTTTGATGCACACATCTGCAGTCTGTTGCTCTGATAGTGTTTGGCAGGCCAGCGATAGCATGGAAATCTCTTTTTATTTGAGTGTTCGGCTACAGAATATTGGAATTTGATCGATTACGGTGCCAGCTTAACTGTACCGTCTTTGCGGCTGATGGGTGGCTGTGATATGCCTTTGGACAGGTCCAGTGGCCAGGCAGGCGTGTTTTCCTGCTTGTTCTCCTGCACAGCTGTGGCTCCATGGGTGTTGCAGAGATCTAGGAGAATTGCCATTGGTAGTCTTAAAAAGTGCACCATGAGCCATTCACTCAGTCTCTACTCAAGGCTGTTGCAATAACGGCAAATGTTGGCGTTAGCTGTACGCTCATGGGTCTTTATATCATAATGAATCACTTTGATCAGTAACCTAAACATCTGTTTCCAACCGAATATAATTGCTTATTATGGCTATGAATTTGCTCATAGCTTTGTTAATTGGTTATCAGTAGCCTATTTATGCCAATAAATGCATTGATACACATTTAGTTGTTACTGAGGTCTGTAACTAATTAAAGTGACTGCAGCTAAAGAATAAAACGTTCTGTGTAGAGACCTCTTCAGCCTATCTTCCAGACACGTAGACTTTGGTTGTGTCAAAGAACAAATTCAGGAAAGAGAATGCTGTCATGCCCGTGGAAACATTTATAAGTACACTTTAAGATCAAATCTGATGGTATGCATGTTTTTTTTGAATGAGGCCAATTGATTTAGAATTTGTGGCGCTATGATAGATGCCCAGAGGTAAATTGGCTGGCTAGTATGGGAGGTTACACAGTGTCATTGTGCAGTTTATAGTGCTAACTCAAATTCAAAATGCAGAAAAAGGTTTTGATGGCCTAACTACTAACTGGATTACCACCACCGCTTTTACAGTGAGCTGCTGCTAACATATTGATATTGCTAACATTTTGACATATTTTATTGAATCATCAAAGCTAGCTAATGCATTTGATTTAGGCAACTGTCCATTTAGTATATTCTTCTATCCAGGAGGCTGATAATTTCGTTTCATGTTTTTTTCACAACTTCAAGAAAGCTACACCAGGAAATAAGCTCTGGTCATCATGCGTTCAGCTACATAGTTCAGGAGGACACAACTGCCAGCCAGTTAAAAGCTTAGTCTGCGTCTGTGACTTCAAAATGAGTGTGGCTCACAGATGAATTCACATGGTCACTAACTTTGTTCCTCTGTTTTACCTCTTACTGTAGCCGATACGGCTTGGCCGCATACAGACTCTTCCTGGAACTGTGCCTTCACGGTGAAACGCTGGCGAGAGGAACCTCCCTGGTGCTTCCTGCCTGTGTCCGATCTGTTGGTGAAAGACTCCCCTCTCCTGATGGACAGTGCCGTGGCTCTGTGGAGGTGGAAGAGACTCTGCACCAACTGGATTGGCAGTTGCTCACAGTTTGACCGGACACCATTTTCAATGTGGAGTACCATAATCTATGCAGATGGAGGCAGATGACTGTCCACAGCCTCGCTGCTGAATATGCTTTCAATATCTGTACTGCTGCTGCTTAGGATAACCTGCTGGCCAGTTTGAATAGAAAGCAAAATAAAGTACCATTACATCAATTCTCTCTCGGTTCATTTCCTTTCATTATTCATCTTGCTGGATACAATAAATGACCTTGTATGACCTTTGCTGTTCAGTGGGTTACAGTCAGAGCTGCTAACTCCTCGCCTTTCATTGAAAATTGCCGTTCGCTATTCAAAATAGGTTCAAAATAGGTTCTCCTTGTGATTTGCGCAGAGCCGCAAATTATTAGCCGCCAATTATTTTTAAGTTAAGCTGGAAAGGTATGAAATGAAAAGTACGACTGGGTGGCGTGATCATCACATTTGAAGTTTGGTCTGGCTCAAATTTGAATTGGAAAAGAAGCCTTTACTTCACCAAGTGTTTCTGGGATAGGAGAGGAATATTAAAACCCTGGTAGTCACAAAACATCATTTTACATTTTAATCTCTAGCTGCCACCCTGATCCAGAGCCGCTCGAGAGTGCAACAATAGAGTGAACCTAAATTCCTGGATTGTCAGCACTACAATCAAGCAATAGAAAGGAGAGCGAGGGGTGAGAAGTGAAGCAGGTGGTTGAGTAGGTGAAGAAATGAAAGCGAGACGGAAATGTTAGACGGCCTTTTTTGTTTTTTTTACAAGATGGGTTTTCAG
>OMOV01100736.1:3990-16825 GCA_900312565.1 Beryx splendens | reverse complement strand
GGACGGCCGGGGGCATTCGTATTGTGCCGCTAGACGCTTTTTCTGCTGAGAGGATACTCCGGCGCGGGCTGAAGTAATACCCTTCTGACAACTTATTTCATCTGAGAGCGGGTGATTTGGTATTCTGCCCGGATGACAGAGGATGTCATCTCGCATTATCTCCGTCTGAGTGAAATGGCTATTAGTGGTGCGGGCCGTCTATATTGGCAGGTACGGAAGAAAGGGATTCATTGTGCGATCTTAAGGCCCTTAATTTCTCTTCTAATGAAAGAGTAAGACGGAAAGCGGAGTGCTGGGGGAGTCGCTACTGATGTAGTGCTTGTCTAACTATCACGGAATCGCCTGCTTATTAGCGTAATTGCATTCGTTAGCGCGAGCCCATCCTTCCAGTTGACAAGGGACAGGCTCTGATAATAGAATGTGTCAACCATGTCCCTCTTGTACACTGAGATTTTGTCAGACACACACACACACACTTCCACACACAAACAGGAGTAGCGGTGTACTCTGCAAAGCAAGTCCGTTGCAATTAAGTGGATGACAGACTTTCCATCTCCAGCCATCCCAAAGCCAATCATCTTCATCAGTCAGCTTTATAAGTGCTTGAGCAAGTTTCCCCCTGCCAGATCCCAAGCGCTTGGCATCACAATGTGGGAGTTTGTCCATTACGACCTGCCGCGCTAACAGCCCTCCCCATGCCTCTGGTATGAGAGGCTGACTGTCCGCAGGCAGACACTGGGACGTAAAGTGGAAACTGGAAGCATCAGAGAGACAAATGAACAAGCGGAAGTCCTCTAAGAAACCTGCTCTGAAACCGCTCTCAGAGGAGAGCCCAGACTAAGTGGGGCTTGACGCTCTTCCAACTGGCACTCCTCCTCACAGACCTCAAACCAAAAAGCCCAGCAGAGGCCAGTTTTATATTTGGACATCGGTATTTTTGTACGCTTCTGTTTTAATCATTAATGTTGATGCTTGCTGTGCAAATGTTTAATATGTCACGCACCCCATAATCTACTTTTTGGCCGAGCTGGACTTTCAACGCCCCTCTAATGTGTTTGTGTGAGGAAGCTGAGATTGGACAGGAAGAACTGCTGCTGCTCACGTCTTGTGATGAGCGGAGAGCTCATCACAAGAGTGCTCTGGTAGGCAGTCATTCTTTTCTACCACACACAGAGAGCCTTATCTGAGGAACCGTGTGTGTATGCGCGCTTCTAAAGACATATTAGTCGTCTGTCTTTGTGCGCGTGTGCGCGAACAGGCTTCTCCTTGTCCTGCGAGGAGAAAGGACGCCTGCCGAGGGAGGGAGGCTGTCCTCGAGCAAGGCAGCCTTCACAAAACCGTCCGCGTGATCCGATCCGCAGAAAGGTCCCCGAAAGCCGCGTCGCAGACCGCGCCGTAACGGCCTCGGCTGTAAGAAGAGAACACGACATATGTGGATGTGTTTTAGATTACGTTTTAGATCACAGTGAATTGACTTGTGAGCAGATGGACTGGGAAAACCATTAGGCACTTCATCAGATTTCGAGATGTGCGCTTAGGTGATGTCTGATAGAAATCACGATGATAACTTTTTTTTCAAACCAAAGCCATTGATGCAAATTGTCCATCCGTTGTTCCCGGCTGAAGACCGTTTTAAAAGCTGGGAAAGTGACAGAATGACTGTCACCTGAATAGAAACACATTTCGCCAGCTCAGATGTCGGAGTTGCAGCCGTCACACGCAGCTGTCAGATTGTGCTTTTTGCCTCTCGATGATGTAATGAGATCAGTAGAGGAGGGGGAGGAAAGATCAAGATCAGTGTGATTCCGTTCCGCAGGTTCGAGAGATTAGTTCCGATCACCCGCTGAGGCTGTTATTGCCGAGCCGATTGCTCAGCCCTCCTCAAACTAAATCAGTTCCCTGTCATGGCATCGGAACACGAGGATTAACTCGGCGACATTGTGTACATGGCTTGCCTGTCCCGCCAATCTTACATTTCCCGTTCATTTCGATGTCCTCTTTTGTACACGTTTAGATTTTGTTGCTCCGCCGCAGAAGCGATAGTAAAGGCGTCACGATAGGCGTTTGTGCGAATGTGTGTCACTCACGGTTGTAGCCGGGTTTCGGGAGCCATGTTTTGGCCTGAGGGGTTCGTACTGCGGTGGAGACAGATGTCACAGTGATGTTGTGTAATGCACTTGACACCGCTGTGTCCCTCAGGTGTGTCTCCGAAATCTCCAGAGGGACTGTTGTCCCCATTTCTCTCTCCCCTCATTTTAAGTCTCTTTCCATCCCCGTTTGTTTTTTCCCCACTCCATTTTTTTTTTTTTTGGTGTGAAGGAGGGCTAACGTGTTTCAACAGCCTCCAGCGCTGGACGGAGGGAGAAAAGTGAGGCGAGGGAGAGTGAGTGAAGAGATATTTATAGAGGGGAAAGGACTGCACAGCAGCACAACATTTGAGCTGATATCAGCTCCATTAAATGGGATATCGCTGCTTTTTTATGATACACGGCCGCTTCTTTCTCTCTCCCATCAGAAGCCGATGCCGCCAAAAAGCACATCAGAGGCAGGAAGAGATGCAACGACAGAGCGAGCTACGTCTCAGGAGCATTACTCATTCATATATATATTTGTCTGCGGGTGTGTCTGCTCTTTTCAGGCTGTGACAAATTTGCCGCGAAGGGCAATGTGATTGCCCTCGCCATTGGCCGGTCTGTTGAGAGGAGCGCGAGGTTAAGCGGGGCCATATAATGCGGGACAGAAATGAAGACCACATCACAGCGCATCACGCCATTTCCACTGGGCCTGATGGTATAATAGCTTTCAGTCGCTGCAGGAGCTTTAGTACGGAGCCGTCTGCCTGGTAGAGGAAGTCACCATGACAACAGTGTCAGAGGCACACTGGGAACTGATAACCTGTGAGGGAGGGAAAAGACAATTCTAATTTGTTTCAGTGTATAGATCACTTCTTGGCTTTCACACTCGCAGAGGCTTTTTGTCTTGCCACGTTGACCCCGTGTCAGGACGCCGTCCTCGGTCGAGAATACGGGGCAACAGGTGCCGAAAGCAAAGAGGCTTTTGTTTTGTTTTTTCCCTTTTACTCTCTTTCCCTGGTCGCGGCATCGGGGAGCTGTAAGCCATAAAAGATTCATGAAGTTCAGCGGGCGGAGAACTCACTCACTTTGCGAGGAAAGCCGCTGAGTCTCGCTGATGTTTTATTTCTACCTGACTCCACGTAAACCCCAAGATCATATCGGACCTGTTGTGTCCGGGTGATAGGGAAACTCCAGATCGTACATAAGACATCCATCGTTGTTGAGGCGTTCTGCCTCGAGTGGCGATTAATTCACCGTCCTCAGACGAACACTGCGGTATGAATCGAGGTTGTTTTACTGGTGGTGTGGTGTAAGTTCGCTGTTGTTGCCGTCTCGTGCACCGTGCACAGTATCTCACTTCTGTTCAGCGGACAGTGGAAGGACAAATTAAAGGCGTTGTTTATATCGGTCCTGTTGGAAAGGATTAAAGTGCCATCGGCGGCAGCTTATAGAGTGTTCTGCAATAAAGCAGGGCAATCCTGCTATACGTCTGTAATTCACTCCCTAGTTGCGCCACAGCTGCTCCTCAATAGCAGCTATTAGCTCGGGTTGATTTATGCTCTGCTCAGCGCTCTCGAGACTTCATAGCCTGGCCATACAGAACGGGGGGGATTTCAGCTCGCTGGCAGAGGGCTTATGAAGGCCTTCACATTAACTGCGACAGGATGGAAAGTGAGCACTTCTCGGCCCGCGAGTGTCTGATGTGTGTGCGAGTGCAGCATGTGATCCGTGTCAAGCTCCACAATAGGCTACTTACCGTGCCGTCTGTGTAATGTGCCCGATTGCAGCTGAGCTTCCAGCACAAGGTGGGAGTGCTGTACTGCAAGGCGGGCCAGAGCACCGAAGAGGAGATGTACAACAACGAGAGCGCCGGGCCGGCCCTCGACGAGTTCCTGGACCTGCTGGGCCAGAGGGTGCGCCTCAAAGGCTTCGCCAAGTACAGAGCTCAGCTGGACAACAAGAGTACGATTTATTTTTTTTACTTCACACACACGCCAACAAAAGCCCACTCACTTCTAATCCTGCTGAGTACAGATGTCCAGCTCTGTTTCCTATTGCTTTTTTTGTGTGTCCTTAATGTTTTGTAAGCCCCCGAATGCTTGATCTTACTGTGAACTTCAGGCTCTTAGCTCATGTACCATTACATCATCACCTTATCTAACTTAATGGCTGCTTTGCATGAAGTCTGAGACCTTGACTGCCCTTTTCTCTGTGTTGCAGCTGACTCCACAGGCACCCACTCCCTCTACACCACCTATAAGGACTACGAGCTGATGTTTCATGTGTCCACCCTGCTTCCCTACACCCCCAACAACAGACAGCAGGTCAGTAAACCCCTCTCCGTCCCTTCCAGAAGACCGCATCTTAGCTTTAGTTTGCTGGTGAGCTGGTGGCTGGCGGCGGTAATAAGTCCCCGAGCAGCCTCCTTTTAGGGTATCTTCAATCCCAGCCCCTGCCAATCTTCCCCAGAGCCTCATTTCGTCACGGTAATGACCTATCAGTTGGAACCTTGAGCATTGCCATGGCAACGGCACCCCATAGTAGGATTTTAATCAGTGAGTCCCCAGGGGCCGGACCTGGTGTGGTATTAAACGGGTCTCTGTGTCTGTCTGCGCTAACAAGTGGGATTAATTGGATCCAGCGGTGGGCCGGCGAGTGATGGCCCGATAAAACCCTGATTACAGAGGTTCACCATCTTAGTCCCTGCACTGCTGGCATGTAGAAGTACTTTCTTTTTGAGCCCGCTGGCTACAACCCCACAGAGATATTACCAGTGAACATACTGAAGGGGTTGGTAAATGGAGGAGGGTGTTTGGAGTAGGACAGGGTCCATAGCTAAACTCTGGAGAGGCTTATTCTAGACCTGTTCTCTCCCGTCCCAGAGGCTCCTGATTGGCAGGATTCAGAGCTTTTCTTTCTCTCTTTCCTTTCCCCTCCGGCTGTATTTAATTGAGTGGGACTGTCATTTAATCCCCGGTGGTAATCTTCCAGTAGGCCCAAGCAGAGCTCACCCCGCTCACCCCTTCATCCTCTCCAATTCACCCACTGCACCCTCTAATCCTGTTTGTTTACAGGCCCTTCCTGCCCCTTTATACCTCTCCATAGCAACCCGGGGATGAGGTTAACTACCCGCACAGTCCGGCCGTACAAAACTGTGGGGTCTAAATTGTGCTTGTGTCACATTTCTATCACTCGAAAGTAAACCCTTTCATCCTGATGTCTGACACCTGGGAAGGGATATCAGGATCACAGCACGGAGCTGGATCGTTGTCAGTGACTAGAACTGCAGTGGTTGCTCTGTAAATGGCTCGGTGTCCCGCTGGCGGTGCCGGTGTTGATGCCAGTGACGGTTCATTTCAGTGTGCTCGTTGTGAGATTGAAATCTCACAGAGACCGCTAATTTCCCCGACTGGCACTTTGCTAGGCTTTTCAAACCCGGGGAGGAATACGCTGCGCTGTCCTTAGCTCCCGCAGACACTCGCTTTGTCCGTCGCTCTACACTATTATTTGAGGGTTTGGTGCAAAATGGGGCATAAGTGACGTTGCGGAGGGAAAATGAGTCTTATGTATTATTGGAAAGTTTTTGTTCAGCTCTGTCTGATGCTCAAAATAACACATTTGTAAACATAAAGACAAATCCAAAAGGTCTAACATCTAAAAGCTTTTTATAGAATATCAATTTTTGCAAATTTTAATCTCTGTAAAAGTATGAATTATGAATCATATGTATGAAATTCCAATGCTGTGTTTTCCATAAAAAGATACAATTCATTTAAGGTTTTGTTTTTCTCTGCCATAAATTAGAAGGTCGCCTAAACCCCGGTTCTCTTGCACTGCCTCTTAATATTCACCTCGTATGTATTTTATTATTATGTATTGATTTTGTCTCTGTTTCTCCCTCTTTTTATCTATATAGTTATTAAGGAAGAGGCACATCGGCAACGATATCGTCACCATAGTATTCCAGGAGCCCGGGGCCCTTCCCTTCACGCCGAAAAACATCCGCTCTCATTTCCAACACGTGTTTGTCATCGTCAAAGTCCACAACCCCTGCACTGATAACGTCTGCTACAGGTAAACAGAGCGAGCAGCCGCCGCCCTGCCAGGCTCGCTTCAAGCTGTTTCTACTCGGGCGTATGAAAAGAGCCAGGAGAATAGGGGGGGAGGGTGGAAACACAACGTCTCAAATTGATGGCGTTGATTCAAGCCCCCAATTATTGAAGCTCTTCACCGCGGGAGGAGAGAACACTTGAAGTAAACTAGTTATATCCCCGAACGACGAGTCTGGGATCTTGTGGTTGTACCCCGACCTCCGCCGCCGCCGCCACAGAGCTTTTGCGTTAGCGTGACGACTCCAATAGCCTTCATTCAAATCCTTTCAAACTCGCTGGCCACATTAATGACCCCTAGAGGATGAGCCCTATTGTTGTCGGTGACCCCCATGACCTTTCCTCTAGCACCACCAGCAGGCCACATTTTCAATTTTAGAATCGGTGTATCTCCTAGAGCCGTGTTGGAATGAAAATGTGCATTTAACTGATTCCTCTGTATCGTTGTCTCTGTACCAAAAGAGACTTAGAAACGCTCGGCTGTGAAGAGCATTTGTTTCTGAACAATAATGATCACTCCTAGAAATCTTCTCTCATTAATTGAGATGATTTTTGTACACGGTCCCTGACAAAAAGAACTCAACATAAAACTGGTATCCACAGATGCGCCTACAACTTCGCCATAAGGGGCATGATCAAAAAAATGGATTGAGAATTGGGGTCGTCCGGGGATACACCTGCTTGTCGGTCTCCGACGGCACATGTCTACGTTCCCTCAAGACGATTTCAGGGAATGTGTTTATCTTCTGACGTCTCTCGCATAAATACCCTCACGCCAAACGGCTCCGCGTGAGCGCTTTAGAGCAGCTTCATTTGAAGGAATAATAATAGCCTACTGAACGCTTTCTCTGGTTGCTTTCATGACTATAGCGATGTGCGGGGGGATCACAAAGCTCTTTTGAACTGTTCAATAATGTACAGTCATTATCTTCAGAGACACCTTGAAATTATGACTTATGACTCTCTCCTCGAGAGTTGTTTGAAGTCAAGATGGCTCTTGTTAATAACATAGCTTTTAATCAACGCAGCAAAAGAGCCTTAGCTCCTTTCAGTGTTTCCATCAGAAACAATTTCCCTGAAAGCTATATAATTTCAACCCTCTTCAAACGACTACTGATTAAACAATTCAATGCGATGCGTTTTATGGCACTTCTTTCAGTTTATCTGTTACATCATCGCTGCACTCATTCACTCGTTCCATCCCATTTTGCTCTTCCAGCGTGGCTGTATCCAGATCTAAAGACGTGCCTCCGTTCGGCCCTCCCATCCCCAAGAGTGTGACCTTCCCCAAGTCGGCCGTGTTCAGGGACTTCCTGCTCGCCAAGGTCATCAACGGAGAGAACGCCGCGCACAAGTCGGAGAAGTTCCGCGCCATGGCGACGCGCACGCGGCAGGAGTACCTGAAGGACCTGGCGGAGAACTTTGTCAGCACGGCCACCATTGACTCCGCCGTCAAGTTCAGCTTCATCACCCTCGGAGCGAAGAAGAAGGAGAAGGCCAAGCCCAGGAAGGACGCGCACCTGTTCAGCGTGGGGGCCATCACCTGGAGCGTCCGCGCCCGGGACTTCGGCCAGTCCATGGACGTGGACTGCCTGCTCGGCATCTCCAACGAGTTCATCGTGCTCATCGAGGAGGAGTCGAAGAACGTGGTCTTCAACTGCTCCTGCCGCGACGTCATCGGCTGGACGTCGGGGATTATGAGCATTAAGATCTTCTACGAGCGCGGGGAGTGCGTCATGCTGTCCGCCCACGACAGCTGCGGGGAAGACATCAGGGAGATGGTCCAAAGACTGGAGGTAAGACCCTTCGAGACACAACCGCCGTTCTCTCCGTCATGTTAGAATTCTTAATGTCTGCCGGATTAGGCCGTGGACGAGACCGGCTGATCTTTTTAGCCCGTGTCTTGAGTATCGGGTCTCAACTCCCGCCATACCGAAGAGTTTTCAGAGAATACAAGAGAGCGAATCAGATCAGAGGAACTGCATTGAGGCCCAAAGAGTTCCTCGTTGAATTCCAGGTTATTTGTGATCTGCAGTGAAACCTGACATCTCCTTCGCAGAGGGAGTGAATCCATCTCTTCAGGTTGGGGGAGACGTCTGTTTGCACTCTCTGTGGCTAATTGGGGGTTTTGTCTTAGTCTAAGAAGACGTTGCCTCTGATAAATAGTGAGTAAATAGCAGCAAAAAGATTTCGTTGTCATGCCAGTTTGTATAGATTCTGTCGGGCTTTGTTTTCAGGCATGTCAAAGACGGCGTTCGTTTTTTTATCTTGGGTCTCGTACTGTGTTTTGCAGGAGTTACGCTGCAGCTATCGTGGCTGTCGCATTCTTCTCTTCTGGCAGGTTCATTAAGCACTGTTTAATTGGCTTTCTCTAAGCTTCTGGAAATATCCTTTCAGTGGTTTAGCCCCAATAACTGATAGCATTCGCCGAGGAAGCCAGAAATCAGCCTGTCCCATGTTCACTGCAAGTGACATGTTGGTGTTACCCGGAATATTCCGACTCCTGAAACGTCACCCGGTGGTTTTCTGTCTGAAATGGAGGTCAACGCCGTGATGACAAAGTTTGACACGGTTGGGAATCTGCAGGGTGTATAAAGGAAAACATCCACCTCGGCTTAGGAGTGGGGCGGCGAGACGTTTCGGCTTTGGGAGGATGCTGATGGCTGTGGTCCGTGTGGTGAAGGAGTATGTTCTGTAAATATTACCCATCATGCCATTGTAGCGTTACTGCGGACCACAAACCCTGTCGTTTTATTTTCATTATTATTATTCACTGGCTTAACCTATATGTATCCTGTCAGACTCTTGTGTTGCAACGTTGCGCGGAGCTTCCGCCGTTTCATTCTCTTTCCTCTCTTTTTTGTCACTATTTTTTCCTCCACACCGTGTGAGCGTGGTTTGCAGCGTTAACCCCAAACCCACTCGTTTTTCCTGGCTTCCTCTTCCTCGGGACAGCCTGCGGCCAGCTGGTCCTCCCAGGGTTGTGCAGGGACACAAGTGTCACCTGAACGCGAGAGCGCGTTAGGTGTAATCAGCCAGAGTCCAGAGAGGATGATCCTATTGATAGATTTCTTTTGCTCACTACACAGAATGAACGGAGGTGTACACAAAGGCTTAGGTGGCAAATTTGCAGATGTTTTCCCGCCCTCGATCAGGATAGACCGTTATGAAACATCACACAGTTTTCATCTAAAAATGATGTTTGTGTTGCTCAGTTAACGGAGTGCAAGATTAGGGACAATTTGATTTGGTCCGTTCTTAGATTACCAAATGTCTGGATGCAGGTAAAGGAGGAGGAGGCTTAAAACAGGACAGCGCATGATGCTCCAACCCAGTTTTGAAGGGGAGGCGAGGAAACAGAGACACATTTTTGGGTCTGACAGACTAAGAATAGAGAACATTTGGCCTCTCAGTCTGCTTCGCTCCTATGGAGAGCTACCCACTTAGTCCGAGGCCTCTCATCTCCATTCTGCAGCTCTGCCTCGGCCATCTGTACGGCTCTGTGGCCCTGTTTACATTGTGTGAGAGGTCAGGTGGGGTCTATAGGTGTCTTCAGTTTCAGTGAATAGGTCGAAACACCTGGTTCCTCTAGTCCGGACGCTGACATCCAATGCCTCGTTTCCGTTCCTTGTATTGGCTTGTTTTTTTCCTGTTCTAGTTTCCATCATTTGTTTACTGAAGCTCTAATCAGGCAGCCCTTTGCTTCCTCTAAATGTCTCTGAGGTTGAGTCCAAAAAACCAAACCTGAGCCTGACCTTATTCCTGCCTGGCTGCATCTTCCTACTCTCCACTTATTGGTTTAAATTGGCCTCCAGCGACCTCATCAACAATCTCACAATTTTCAGGAACCCAAGAAGCCAGCAAAATGGGAGTTTGACCCCCTCCCCTACACACACACACACACACACACACACACACACACACACACCTGAACTTCATTTTGGCCAGGATAATGGTTAGTACAGATAGTTACACTTTTGAAAACATTTGAATTAGGGTGACTAAATATGCAGATTTCTCTGACTGGCTACTGGGACAGCAGACCCGCAGCACTGGGACGCCACCTGAAATAGCAGAAGATCCTGTCAAAGTATTTACCATATTTAATCTTAAAAAGGACACAAATGTCATTCAGTGTCTACCGCACTCTTCATCAGAAAGGACAGAGCGGGATATATTAGCATTCGTGATTAGCCAAAGGACATCACTTCCTCATTCAATATGCTAATCTCCCTTCACATTTCATGTCCACTCCCCCACGGGATTTGGGAGGCACATTATCCAAGAAGAAGCTCAAGAGTATATAAAGCTGCTGAGGCGTCAAACATAAGTATAAAATAAGCGGGCGGCTATTTGTGTCACTTGGAGAGCGGCAGTAGGCACATCAGGTACGAGAGTATGAGCTGACCATGCAGACGTCGTCCCAGAGGTGTCTGTGTTTTCCTGACCGTCCCAGAGGTTGACTAGAGTCGCGTTTCACTGGAAGGGATTTACAGGCTGCCGGGGCCTGTGATGTAATGTGAACCAGGGCAGACCGAGGGAACAGATTGCCCACTGTAACACACAGAGAGGCCCAGTGTGGGAGTACAACTAAAAGCTTTGTGATAACGCCCCGCTCCCCGGGGTGTTGCTGCGCTGGGGTGGCCGCGTGCTTGGCTTTTACGAGACCAGTCATGCTGGCTAGACCACGATATATGCTCTTTTTTTGTTGTTTTTTTGTTCCCCGTAAGAAGTGCGAGCAGCCTCCCCTCCTTGTGTGTGTGTGTGTTTTCCCTCTTCGTTTCGGCACCATCAGATAAAAGAGAACGGCGGTATCTGCTATAGCCTTGGATCTGATCAAAAGATGGAAGGCAGCATCACATGCTAATTTGTGCACATTCTTGAGCTAATTAAGCAAAGTAGTTACCTCCTAGCCACATTTTCTAGATCGGGGTTTGGGACATCAACAACTAAGTGCTATATAATGTGTCAGTGCCGTTTTGAGGCCTTGTGAGTTACTGCTGACAAAGACCCCTCCGCCTCTGCTCTTGCCCCAAAAAACAACATTGTGCTTCTTTGCATCGAATGCCACTGTCCTAGATTTGCTAGATTTGAGCTATTATGATTCCTATGGGAATGGCAAACAGATAGCTTGGAGGAAATGATTGGCCCTAGACCGAGTCCAGAGGGGCTGCGTTGTTGCTGCTGTGTTCTTTGAAGTCGGGAGGAGTGACGGGGTTTGGTTGGGTCTGTGATATACGCTGCCACAGACAAGGTCATCGGTGCCGAAGCCGCTTCTCACTCCCACTAAGTACGGAGGTTGAGATGGCATTTTATTTGACAGCAGATTTGAGGCTGATACTGTCTGTTTTCTGAGGACGGTTTTGGGGCTTGTAGGTTTTTTTTGTTACCGGTCATCCGAGCCCATTTTTAGACTCCGCTCGGGGAAACGTTTTGGCCAGCAGCATAACACACTCATACGTACACGCCAGACATCATGTCACCACCGTTATCATAATAGCTCTACAGGCCACAAATCCTTCCTACGAGATGATAAGTGTCCTGTTAGGTCAAGCGTTATGCATGTGGGCCATTCTGATGAGAACTTGTGCATATTAATTTCCTGGATGGACTGAATAAAGAGCCCCAATGAGGGCATTTAGAAAGCTATTATTTAGGTCTAATGAATTTCTGACAAAGGGCAGTTTGACTCGTGTGTGGCAGAACGGTCCCCAATACCCGGGCCGGTGTCTCCCTAATACCCAGGCCAGTTAACTCCGGGCTTTGCCCCCAGAGAGCTTTTGGACCTCACATTTCCAATTTCACTTCCCCTTGAAGTTTTATCCACAATATTTTTTTTTAGATTGTGGGTCATCTCACCAAAGTGCCCCTCTAGTCTAGACAGAAGACTGATTATTGGGGCCTCGGACCGCTCTTAGTCTATAATAATAAATATCATAATAAACAGTGCATCACAGAATCAAGTTGTGTTCCCTCAGAACTTGGCCACTGTCCCGTAGATGCCCTCTACTCCTGTCATTGCCGCAGTATAAAAACAACTGCGGATGTGGTATCAGCCTAAAAATTGGCACAGCATAAGCTGACAAGTATTTGCTTTTATGAAAATGGTGCCGGTCAGATTTTGTTGATGCCCACCTCACTCGCTACCTTCACAACAGGCTGTCAACACTGCGGCTCAACCCATTTCACTAACAGTCTTCTAGAGACGAGCCCTCCAGCGAGTTAATTACCATGCTTGTAAACTGGCTCACCGACATCAGCAGGTTTCCCTCCGTGAGGCCGGGCCTGTGTCGTGCTGTGAGGAAGCGCAGTCGATGCACGATGGTCCGTCATGGCTGACGAGGGCCTCCTCTCGCATGCGGGGTAGGGTTTCTGCCAGTGTGAGAATCTGGCGGAGTGTTGACAGGTCATAGTCTCAGTTAATGTGTCCCTGAAGCCAGCTGCCACTCTGAGGCAAATGGAAGCAGTCGCCCACAAGTGACCCGGGACTAATCTGATGGGTGATTAAAGCTGATTGGATGGAGTGTGAGCTTTTCTGCCAATAGCTGTCACAAGAAGGAGATGGTGGAGCTGGTGAATTGCTCACACTGGATATGGAGGTTTGCTCAGCACCTGTCAGTTGATGCTGGATGTGAGATCGGAAGAGCACAC
>OMOV01100719.1:0-11231 GCA_900312565.1 Beryx splendens | reverse complement strand
ACGCGAATGATTTTCTGCATTCTACAGCCCCGAGCGCACATCCCCCCCCCCCCCCCCCCCCATTTCTCAGTGTTGGCAAAACGACCATATCATCTCGATCAGAGATAACAGCCCTGAAGGCAGAATTGGCAGAGATGAAGGAAGCGATTTCCCCCGTCCCTCCAGGAGAGGAGAACGAAGGGTTTTATTCCTGCTATTTTCTCACACCAAAGAAAACCGGCAGAATGAGGCCAATTTTGGATCTGTCTCTGTTCAACAAATACATTAAGAAGCGGCCTTTTCACATGTTGACAATCAGACTGGTGTTGGAATGCATGCATCCCGGCGATTGGTTCACATCCATCGACCTGAGAGATGCATATTTCCACATCCCTGTCAGTCCCAGGCACAGGAAATTTCTGCGCTTCCTAGGAATACAATACCAGTACAACCGGTTACCATTCGGTCACTCTCTGGCTCCACGCACTTTCTCCAAGGGAGTCAGATGACAGAAACCTGTCGTGCGCTCTCTAGCTCCACAGTGGGATGTACCCATGGTGCTGCGCACTCTGGGGGGCCCCTTTTGAGCCAATAGCCCAAATCTCTCTCAAGATGCTATCCCTAAAAACAGCGCTCCTCCTAGCCCTGACATCGGCTAAGAGAGTGAGTAACCTATGCGCGCTGTCGGTCTCACTGTCCTGCCTTTCTATTAGAGAGGATGGGAGCGCAGCAACTTTACAGCCAAATCCCTCATTCACACCTAAAGTCCTAACAAACTCCTTTCAGTCGAGAATTATTTCCCTCAAGGGGATCTTCCCCCCGCCTCACAGAAATGAGGCAGAGGAAGCGTCTCACCAACTCTGCCAAGTGTGCACTACTGCGCTTTGTCTCAGTATGTTTTGCACACAGCAAACATCAGACAGACACAGCAACTGTTTGTTCATTACAGAGGGCACTCTCAAGGCGTGGCTCTGTCAAAACAATGTCTGTCTCACTGTCTGTGTGATGCCATCTCACAAGCCTACAGCGCGCACTCCACGAGAGCCTTATCATCATCCACGGCATTCCTCAGAGGGATGATGGTGGCTGACATCTGCACAGCGGCATCTTGGGCTTCTCCATGCCTTTTCATCCATTTCTATCTGCGCGATGTGTCTGAGTCCTCCCTGACTCATTCAGTTTTAAACGTGCTAGATGGCAGATGACGCATTGTCAGATCGGGCACTTTTACGCACATGCCAAACGGTGCGCTTCCAATCTCATCATCACGGATTAGTGGGCTGCATGGGGGATCCTGACAGTACATAATCAACACCCCACCCTTCTTCAGCGGTAGTGCAGTGTGGAGGGGGTGTTATATCACTCTGCCCCTTTCCACATAGGGCTGACATGGTGTTAACCATGGCACAGCCGGTGCCTCCCTGCCTTATTATGCTTCACATTCAGGGGGTTGTGAACTGGTGTATGTTGTCTGGTCCTTGGTGTCACAGTGGGCATTGACTACATCAGCTTCGCCCTTAACGCAATAGCGACTGCTCTTAGAGGGAAAAGCCTATATGAAATAGAACATTAGTTACATATCGTAACTCCAGATTCTATAGTCGTAGCCCTCTAAGACTTAGGCCCCCTGCTCCACCGACATTAGCCAAAGAAATACTGGCTTTTTTGGGAGCAGAGCTCAGGTCCCGACGGTGTATATCCTATAGATGAGGACCTGCGTGGGGCCACTGTACCGTGCAGTGACAGGAAAGAAAAAGGCACCACTGTACAGTGTACAGTAGCGGGAAAGAAAATCTTCATGACTGAGCATGCACACGGGGATAAACCCAGTAGCGACAGCTCTTAGAGGGCTGCGACTATACTCATAGAATCTGGAGTTACGATACGTAACTAACGTTCTTTTTATTGATGTTAAACCACTAGGGTACTCACACATTTGTACACTCTCTTCACAACCGTCTCTTTCACATGAGAAAATCTAAGAGCTGAGAATGGTGTTTCAGTAAACTTTATTGCATTTGAATTTTTCTCTGGATGTGCGTCAATTTCAAAGGTGTGACGAGATCATTTGAAAACATTTCTGGATGGTGTGTGTTTCTCCCCACCTCCACTTGAAATGATCTATAGAAAATTTTTCTGAATATGAAGTGAACCTGTTCTCTGAAATTCTGTGGGCGTTTTTAATAAATGCAAATGACTGAATGGGCGAGAGCTTGAAGATTGAGTGTCACTTCATTCGTTAACTGTCTCACAATTACCAGGCTCTATAAAAAGGACAGGGTTCATCCACCTGTGACATGAACGCACTTATAAAGTGGCCATGCGAATGTAAAATACGACGTATTTACCTGCAGATCTGAAAATAACTTTGGACCATTGCTTGGCGTGGTTCAATTAACCTACGCAAGGTGGGGAATGGGCCAGGGGAGATGTGAAAAGGGCACAATGAGATGGAGCTCAATTAACCAGGCTGTCTCCATAGGAGGAGTGTAATTGCCTGGGTATCCACATAATCTATTACCTCAATAGAGCCTTATTTTTTATCTTCAAAAGGATTGCTTGTTATAAGTGTACATCTGGCATATACAGTATTTGTAATTGGTCTTTATACCAATATTCAGCAAAGTTAATAGCACAATTTGTGACTTCGATACCTTCATCTGAAATAATGGACACAGTGAACATAATATAGCTTTAGATAGTGACTCCCATTCATAATACAGTCACGGGCTGACTAATAGAGAACAAAAATGGGTTCTGTATTTTCTCTCTACATGTGTCATATGTAGGAAAATAATGTGCAAAGGTCTAGTTTGTAGACGTTTTGACGGTGAAGCTTTTCAACATCAGCATGACGCAGGAGGTTCACACAAGAATACACTCGGGTCTTATGAGCTACAGTGCCAAGCTTATTTGGATGTCACTTGCCAATTCCTGCACTCACAGCTTTAAAAAGTCAAGTTCAGACTTTGCCACAAATTAAAAAGTGGTTTATGTTCAACTCACCGTGGAAAACAAGAAATATTTAAATGCAAATGTTTACCGACTCCCATGAAAATATAGTGGGGGGGAAAGCTGTAGCGTCAAACAAGAAAGTGAAAGGGACAGACTTGCTTTTGTTTTGTTTTTTATTCACAGAATCAGCCTTTTTATTGATGGCTGATGGCTTGTATTAAAAAAAACTAAAATGGTTATTTTCACATATCCTCGAAATCTGGGGGGGCTTGGGTGAATGTTTATCATGATAAGCTTCCATCCATCAAAATGGTCGATATATTACATCACCTGAATGGGCAGAAAAATCAGAGAAATGCAGTATTTTAATAATGCGTTATGACATTCAAAGAGCGTGCACGCATAAAAAAAAGTAATTTGCAAACTTCAGCCACTTATAATCCACTGGCTTACTGCTATCCATTTCCAGAGTGACAGGTGAGATTAGAGAAAAAGGGCATGTGACACCCCCCCCCAACCCCCACCCTCTCCCTGTCATGGATGCTTGTGGAGAGCCTCAGGTGCTCCGCGTCTGACAGGACCGTATGACTATAAATGTTGACCCGGAGCGACTAAACGTAACAGGCACATCTAGATTCAAGCCGCCGATAGGGGGATGAGACATGACTTGTAGTGGGAAACCACACATCACTCACGCTGCTCCCCCCTCTGCCCCGCCTGACACGTTTGTCATACCTGTTCTATCTCAGACTGACAGATTGAGCCGGGGGTGTCACTGTAATAATCACCGAAGGGAATGAATCTAGTTAACGTTTGCTAACAAGTGTAAAGGGTTTAACGATTCGCTGATTTTAATCGACATGCCCGGATATGTATCAGGCAAAAGCTGGGAGGGAATCGCAGCTGAATTGATGTGGGATTCACTGTATCAGGTTTTTTCTTTTTTTATTAAACCTTATAATGTAGTTTAATCTTTGTGTGTGCGTGTCTCTCAGAGGCCACATGCTTGTCTCGGCTAGTGTTGTCAGCACTGGTACTAGCAACTGAACCGCTGAACCAACTAAACAAATGAATCACTCTTTTTCTGTTTCAGTCTGATTCAGCAACTGAATGGTTCTTCTTACAGACAAATGGCACAGTTGTGCTTGCACCATGAAGTAGTACAGAATGTTGTTTGGGTGTCACATAAAGACAATGAATAAATGAATGAATGAATGAATGAATGAATGAATGAATGAATGAGGACGTTTGAGAATTTGTTGTGACACAGCCATCAAAGTCATTGCCAAGGTAGACAGATAGCAATTGTCTTTGTCCTGAAGGCTCGTTTTACAACTGTGTCGGTTCATTTAGTCTGTACAGAGCGCAATCCAACCATGGACACTGAACCGATTTGAAATGTCAATCCAGTTCTGTTGGAAAACCGATTCATTCGACTCGTTCACAGTATCGTTCAAATGCACAATTGATTCGTGAATTGACCCATCACTTTTGATTTGTCAAGAATGCCGACCAACAGAGAGCAAATACACGATCGACCAAAACACCTAGAAACCGCAAGCGGGGACCCATTTGAGGTTTTATAATAAAGATGGAAAAGAGCGTGTCCCTGCTTGCCCCTCTTCACCTGGCTGCAGCCAGCGGTGGTGCCGGTGATGAAACAGTTCTCAAAATGTTCTTCCATGCCCCACTCGCCATCAGCTCTGCAGTCAAAATCGATGATTGAAGCCTTTGCATTTGATGTAGCAGCAAGGCATTATTAAAAAAACACAATGGCCTGCTTGAAAGGGTTGTTTGAGTTTACTGGTTTTCATTTTTTACCATCAACAAATGAGATTGCAAATAGGATGTTATCATGGTCCTCGTAATGTGTAGGAGACCATTTTAATGTACATCTTTCTCTCTCAAACATAACTGGCTTGACTATGCGTAAAGATTCCTTCTTACAACCAGTGGAAAAATTAAAGTAGCAGTAAAATGGAACATATTGGATTATATTGAACTGCATTTTATCCAGACAGGGCTAAAGGGCCAGTGGTTTTGAATTGTTGGCTGCTTAAAATGTATCGTAGGTGCTTTGAATCACTGATGTCGTATTGAGACGCAGAATTGGCCTCAGAGGGAAATAAACACACTCCTCCTACCAAGTCAGTAAGTAGGAGGTCATTGCTGTTCATTGTGGCTCAGTTATGAAATATCATAAATGTCATGTTTTTTGTGATAAGACTTGAACTTGAACTATGGGAGAATTTTTTTCTCATCAACAAACTCCCTCTTTTTCCTAACCGTAGTCGGGACACGGCCATCTGCCTTCACAGTAATACAGCGGACCAGCATGCTTTGCCAAAACCTGTCTGCTTGTGACTTTTCCTTCATTTGTTCTGTCAGCCTCCCCAGCACGAAAGGGTTAGCAAGGCTGTGATGAGTCAATTGATTAGGTCAAGCCTGTGAGTAAGAGTCTCTTAAGTTGATTGCAAAATTACTTTTAGGCATTACTGCACTGTAATAACAGGGTGCTAATGTGCTGACAGTAATCAGTACGATACAATCATAACTCAAACCACGGATATTGAAGCTCATCATGTCCAGTCCTGAGTGAAGTTATAGACCTGTGTCTGAATACCAATCAACTTTAATAATAGCCCTGGTGTTTTTCAGTATTTTAGTATAATCGGTGCTGCTATGCTGAGCAGTTTCTGTAGTGCTTTAGCTTTAAAAGTATCTGTCAAACAATTTTGTGATAACATGCAATCAAGGAATCAGTCCAGTGCCGGCACGTACAAATCAGGCACCCTAGGCAAAAATATAAATGCCACCCATCCACACGATCTCACGTTTTATCAATTATTTCACGTAGGGTTGCCGACTCAGTGTGTATGTGTGTGTGTGTGTGTGTGTGTGTGTGTGGGGGGGGTGTATACAAACTCAAAAACTAATAATAATATGATTGCACATTGTTATTGACACACAATGACCCACAGCATCAATCAGTTCTCTCTCTCTCAAACACACACACAACGTTACCATGCAAAATAGAAAAACAGGATCATCTACTATGAAGATTTGCACTTTACTTTGTTCCTGACATGTATTTTGTTGCCAAATTGCCATATGCTTTCACCGTTGAACAATGTCAAATGTGCATCGTGCATGTCCCGTTAACCATCATCACACATTGCCAATTGCTAAATACGCAACCTACAACCAAGAAAAACAACACAGTAAATATGTAAAGCACAGCCCAGCAAAAAGTCATGAAAATAAACTGCAAAGGCGTCTTACCTTCACCTGACGCACAGCGTAGGCCTACCCAACGCACACACATCGCCCTTGGTTAATACATTACCCTACATTCAAAACAATTTAGTAAATCCTCCCCGGTTGTGTATCATGTCACTTAAATCAACTCATGTAGTGCAATATTTATTATTACTTTACTGAAAGAGACTTGTTAGCATCTCAGTAAAACAAGGAGCACAATGTTCCTGAAGCATAGCAGGTTCATTTCTGTTTTTTCTTTCTTTGTAGATTGCGATAAATGTATTCATGCTGTGTCACCGTAACAATTGTTCTGACTGTGATGATTACTCAGTGATGATTTTTTTTTTCTGGGCACAATTTTGACGCCCCCCTCTGGATGGCACCCTAGGCGGCCACCTATATCGCCTACAGGAAGCGCCGCCACTGAATCAGTCAAAAAATTTGTGTTTTTGCACTGCGTGCCCTCTAGGTATAGTTTTTCATAATGCAACAAACTACTACCCTTGCCATGAGGGACCACATGGTAAGCTACTACTGATAAATAATGCATAGCATTCATATCACAAGATAATTAAAAACCTAATTTAACATTGAATTATTTAAAATGGGCCCCCAAACAGGAGCTTCATAGCTCAAATTGAGGTAGAGGTAATTAGGTGCAGCCTGCATGCTCAAATGCGCTGCACACTCAGATTGTGTTTGCATTTTCATCCCTAAATCAAGTAAAAAATTTAACTGTCACAAAGATATGGGCTGGAGCATTTCAAAATTACAAACGCTATCTCAATGGATTTCTGTCTTACAGCAGCTGATGCTCGAATGATTGCTAAGTTCAACTGGTTGACTGAGCAGTATATTTAATCAGCACAACTCTAAAAAAAAACATTGGTGTTTCCCATCAGCTGTCAAAGGCAAAACAAATGCTTTGGCATCACTAATTGGGATGGTGCCAAAAATGCAACATGCTCAAAAGCCCTTTGTGATTTAGTGTTGATTTACCCTTTAACAAGATGCCAGGGTTCTTTCGGGAAGTCCCATGGGTGCAGGGGTGCTAGCTGGAGAGCATTCCTAATTTGCCTTCTTTTCTACGCCCATCCACCAGAAGTAACTTCTTGTAAGTTTGCTCATGAGAACCATCCCACTCTGCCCTGAGTGTTGTTGCAATATTGATTTGCATAGCAATGGTGGAAAATAAACCCTCCTTCCCCACATCAAACAACCAGACAGCACCGACAGTTCTGTCCTCCAGGAGAGATGTGGTTTCAGATTGGGGTCATCGCTGACTGACTTGACAATAAAGGGTTGTTGTGTGTGGCTCTTCTCACCTATGTAACTGTGGCAGAAGCATTTTCTACCTGTATGAAGTAGAGGAAGTCCACTGTGTGTGTCTCCAGCTTGGTAAAAGGCACTGCCATGCTAGATAGACCATCTGCATTGCAATGCAGATTTGATTTGCAATATTTGATGATGTGCGCTGGTAACAACAAAGTCCACCTTTGCATTTTATTACTGGTTTGTACAAACCACAGGACACATTTGTGAAGTGTGCATTGGCTTCAGTCTCCACAATGTGCACAGGCCAAACTCATTCTTTGCACCATGCTTTGCATCATCGTCTGCAATTAGTCCAACATATTGTGTCTGGTTGTGTTGCTTTGTGGGAGAGCGTCTCCATTTCTTTGCAGTTGATGACCTCTGTTTACACATCAGTGCCAACCTAGCATTGTTCTCTATTTCCTGCTTCCCTCGGTGGCGGTTACTGCTTTAATCTTCATGCGCCTCCAGGTGTCAGTAAACAAACAATTCAAAGCCACAGTAAGTATGCACACATGCAGTGAGGTGACTGTGGTCCCATTTCAAGCAAGTTCACTTTTGTTGTAAGTGGCGATGATCCCGAATCCCAATACCGTATATAGTAAAGAATAATGTCATAAATATAAATATTTATTTCTTCCAAATTTGCCAAATATTATTTGGATTTTTTAAATAGTATTCCTATAGTCATGGAGAAAAAACAAACCAGACCCTGTTCACTTCAATTTTTTGAGAGAAGGCTGAGATGGAACTGTGGAGGCTAACTTGTTGTGTTTGCTGGTTTTATGAACTTGAATGAAGTTTCGACTGACATGGGGGTGAGAAGATAATGACAAAGTTTTTCATTATCATGTGAAGGAGGTTGAGGGTGGTGCACACAGCACAGCAAACAAGCACAGCCTTCTGTGTGTGACAAAAAAAACACATTGTATATCCTTTTTGGAAGTTTTTGGAGGGGTGCGTAGGTACCAAGGTACTCAACTGAGGCCTGAAAAAAGTCACACTTGTCCATGCATACTCTCAGTCCATATTACTGCAGCCTCTTTAAGGTCTCATCCAATTTGCGGGGATGCTCCTCATCTCTGTCTCTCCCTGTAATAACAACATTGTCTAAGTAACACTAAGGATCTAATCCCCCGCAGGCTGGAAAAGCACTGAAGCTGATGTGATACTGAAAGCGAGTTGACAGTATCTAAAGAGACCTTTGTGTAGTGTGATGGTAAGTAGCTCTCGTGAGTCTTCACCCTTTTACATCTGCAGGTAGGCTTGGCAGAGGTCAAGGGCATCTGGGCTCCACTAAATCCTGCAGTCCAGTCTTATCTTCTCAAGCCGTAAGTGTCCCAGAATGGCTGGATAATTACCTTTTGCCACATACACTGGCAGCTTCCCAGTTGACCATTATACTGATGGTGACATCAATCATATCTTTCATGGGTGTTAGTTCTCTACAGTCTTTAAGACTGTAGATGCGTGCAGCGGGAGACGCCTCATTTTCTCCTTGTTTACTCTGAGTGTCATTTCCTCGTCTGAAGAGTCACTACTCTCACTCTAAAATCTAAATGTAATGGCTTTCTTTAGAGCCAGATCGCTCTGTCCAAAGTGGCTTCTGCATAGCCTCATTTCTTGACCTGTGCACTTATCTATCTCTAAAAATATGTCCACTGTCTCCTTCACCTAGTTAAATCCTCTACACAGGTTGTTTACAGCTCTCTTTCTCAGCCTATTCACGGTTGTCCTCCGCTCTTAAATCAGAAAGTTTTCAAGTCTAATCTCCACCACCGCGTTGTGAGTCATACTTTAGCATACTGACTTCTTTGCTGTAGTCTACACTTGACAACAACTCAGTGCAAAAACTCTTTTTTTACAATCCAAATACACAATGGTAACTGAGAAACTTACTTATCAGCTTTGTGTTACTTACATCTTATCATGTAACCATCTCATATCTTTCTTAAGTAGACCAAAAAAAGACACGTTTACCCTATGGTACCGTGCCCAATTTGGCTACGACATACGCTTTCATGATATAATATTGTGCTCATACAGTAGCATCAAAGCCTCTTTTGATCTGTGAAATCATTTAAGAAATTCCTGTCTGGTTACATCTGTTCCTTCAATCACTTATCCCACAACAGCCAGAGCAGTCAGGTCCCCAAGAGAGGGAACATATGGAGCTGCACGCCTTAACAGCCAGGTGATTGGACTGCCATAACCAAACACAATCAGGAGAGACTGTAGGTCACCAATTCTGAATTGGATATTATACAAGTTACAAAGGCATACAAAGTCAGACTATAGCATTCAAAATATTTCTACTATCATTGCAGAATGTTAGTATTTCTCACATTAAAGAGAACCATATATACACAACAGGAGTTAAGCTCTAAGAATAAGACAGAGAGGGAGCATCAGCAACGGGTACAGAAGCAATTTTAACAGAGATGGCCCCATCTCACTTTTTTTTTTCAAAGGAAAAACAAACACTTGCAGTTTAAGTTGAAGAGCTTCAGAAATGAATAGAAGGAAAACTAAAGAATAGAATAATGCAGGTCAAACGTGGTTACTCAGACATGTCAAGTGTAGGGGAAATTGGCTATCTAAGTGCTGAGGATGGCTGTAAATTGAATCTATCCACTGTTGTGGTGGCCAGATATTTTCAATCTGTATAACAACGTAGCAGACAATGCAATGTTTTCTGTAGAAATGAATGTGGACATTTCAAGGACAATGCTTAAAGCAAGACTTTAAACAAAATAATTCCTTGCGTGGAGCACCACCCAGTGTAGCATTTACCACCTTTGCCACATGTCTAATCCAGTTATACCAAACAAGATACATTTTTGCACTCATATATGTATGCAAACCCATATACACCCTTACTTAGAAATATTAACCAACATGCCCAGATGTAGAAGCACCCTTGTTCCTTTAAAATAATCTCTTCACTGTGTAAACATCAGTTGATTAAGACCAGCAATAAATCCACAATACATATAATTTGTGTTATGAAGTGTGCTACGCATTCTGAAACATCTCAAAGCTGCCTTACTAAATATTATAAGGTTTTGTTAGTCTCATATGCACTTATTTCTTTCTTTCTCTGGAGTCGCTGCACAAAAATCGACTTAAAAAGACTCAAGAAAATTTAAAAGGTCATTTTAGGGACCAATTCATTTGAGATTTAGTTGCACATGCTGCTTCTATTCATTTTCAATATGTTATTAACTGTGAATGAACTGGGCTTAAAACGATTAAGGCTTTGAGACTGAGGCTACTGGTTCATGCGGCGCTGGGATTGCCATCCCCAAATTTTATGAAATGTGAGAATGTACAGCTGTAGATGTGGGAAAGATGCAATGTGGTGCTCTGCAACACAGACTGAATGCATGCCACAAGTCTATTTACCAGTTCTCTTCATGAGGCATGTATATAAACCATTTCAACAAAGAAAAATTAACATACTGTACATTTTCTTAACAATTTGTCCAGCAAACTGAGACTCAGTGACTGAAGAAAAAAAAAATCCCCACACAAACTCTGAGCATCAAACGCACCAAAGACAATGACAGTCTGGTATGTTTTTGATACTGAGCTCAGCAATTTTTGGGATTATTGGATTGCTTTCTGTTGTTTGCCCTTGTCTAAAGTGACTGGAATGAATTAGATTTGCACAATCATTGTTTTCTGAATTGACCGTTTACATTTTGATATATTCAGTGCAA
>OMOV01100717.1:0-23455 GCA_900312565.1 Beryx splendens | reverse complement strand
TTCCTTCATCAGGGATGTCAGCACATACTTCAGAAACCTTTGATTTCTTAGACCTTGCCGAAGCATTTGACTTTGCAGATTTCTCTGACATGGCGCTTGGTGTTCTGTCCTCCATTTCCTCATTATTTGCAGCATTTTCATCAGGATGAACACCAGCGGCCTCTGAGGTCCTTGATCTTGCAGAAGTATTTGACTTTGACGATTTGGCTGACATGGTGCTTGGTGCTCTCTCTTTAGTTTCTTCCTCAGTGTTTTCTTCATCATGCATATCAGCAGTATCATCAGCAGGAACTTCAGACAATTTTGATTTCTTAGATATTGCTGAAGCATTTGACAGTGCTGATTTTGTTGATTTGACTGACATGTTGCTTGGCGCTCTTTCAGAGATGTTTGACTTAATAGATCTTGCAGAGGCATTTGACTTGGCTGATTTCACTGAAAGCGCACTAGGTACTCTCTCTTCAGTTTCCTCCTGTTCGGCAACATCTTCTACATCTGAAACCTCTGAGCATTTTGATCTAGCAGAAACATTTGACTTGGCTGATTTAGCTGACATGCAGCTTGGTGCTCTCTCTTCAGTTTCCTCTTCAGCATTCCCTTCATCAGGGATGTCAGCAGATACTTCAGAAGCCTTTGATTTCTTAGATCTAGCTGAGGCATTTGAACTTGCAGAATTCTCTGACATGCAGCTTTGTGATCTCTCCACTGTTTCCTCATCATTTGCAGCATTTTCATCACATGGAACACCAGAGGCCTTTGAGGTCCTTGATCTTGCAGAAGCATTTGATTTTGATGATTTGTCTGACATGGTGCTTGGCGCTCTCTCCTTTGTTTCTTCTACATCTCCTGTATTTAATTCATTTGTTACTTCAGAGACTTTTGACCTTATGGATCTTGCAGATGCATTTGACTTCGATGACATGACACTCTGTGTTCTCTCTTGCATTTCTTCTGTAGCATTTATTCCAGCTGATATATCAGAGGCTTTGGACTTCCTAGATGTTGTAGATACATTTGACTTGACAGACCTAGCTGACATTGCACTTGGTGTTCTTTCCCCTGCTTTTACTACATCACCATTTTCCTCAACTGGAAGATCAGAAGCTTTTGATTTCCTTGACTGTTGAGATACATTTGATTTTGCCGATATGGCGCTAGGTGATCTATCCTGAGTTTGCTCCCCAGAATATTCTTCCACAGGTTTGTCTGCACTTTCGTTTGCAGGACCTTCAGAGGTTTTTGATTTTCTGGATCTTGCAGATGCATTTGATTTTGCTGATTTTGCTGACATGGTGCTTGGAGCTCTTTCTGTAGCTTCCATTGCATCGACTTCCTCAGCGTTTTGTTCCATTTGAATTTCAGAGGTTTTAGACTTAGTGGATCTCGCAGAAACATCAGACATGACACTAAGTGCTCTCTCTTTAGTGTCTTCCTTAGAATTTTCTTCAGGCAGAGTCTCAGATGCTTTTGAATGTCTAGATCTTGCAGAGGTATTTGACTTGGATGACATGACACTTGGCACTCTCTCCTGGTCTTCTCCTACCTCTTCAGTATTTTCCTCATCCAGCACTTCAGTTCCCACTTCTTCCTCAGTACCTCCACCAGCTCCGTTTGACTTGGATGACATAGCACTATGTGCTCTCTCTTCGGGTTTGTCTTCTGAATTTTCTCCAGGCCGAGCTTCAAAGGTTGTTGACTTTTTAGATTTTTCAGAAGCATTTGACTTCACTGACATGGTGCTTTGTGCTCTCTCTTCAGTTCCACTCCCATGTTCTTTAGCTGGGATGTGAACACTTTCTTCTGAGGATGCTGCAGACACTTTGGATTTTCTTGATTTTGCAGAGGCATGTGACACAGCTGACATGGCACTGGGTGCCCTTTGCTCAGTTTCTTCCTCAGCTTTTTCTTCATCTGAAAAAGAAGCGACTTTTGATCCTTTTGATTTGATAGAAGTATTGGATTTTATAGAACTTAATTCACTTTTGTCATCAACATCCTCCTCTGATTTATGTTTTTCAACTGCCACTTCTGACTTAATTGATCTTACAGAAATATCAGATTCAGCAGACCTGCCACTCAATGGTCTATCATGTATTTGTTGTTCTTGGGCTGTAACCTCTAAAACGTCTGATTTGGACTTTGTTGAGGCATTTGATTTAACTGACATGGCACTTTTGGATCGTTTCACTTCTACATCTCCATACCCTGCATTCTCTATTGCTTCAGACTTATTCGATATTGCAGAGGCATTTGATTTCACAGACATGGCACTTGATGATTGTTCTCTTTTTATCTCTCCTGCCACTTCAGGTTTTGATCTTGATCTTGCATAGGTAGATACACCAGATACTCCACATTGACAAGTATTTGAATTTTTGGATTTTAATGATACTTTAGAAGTAGACAATAATACACTGGGAGGATCTTCGTAACTTCCATCTGGTCCATCTTCCATTGGAGACACAGACTTTTCTGATTTCCTTGACTTGCCAGAATGCCTTGAAGCACTAGATGCCCTACTTGGAGGGTTCAGGCATAAATGTTGCATAGATGATCCTGTACTCGAAACTGTCCTTCTGGTGGTCTCTTCCTCTTCAGGTTTACTATTTTGAGAGCATGAACCTGCTCTTGAAGCACTTGGTGGGATGTCACCATCATCATCTTCATCATCTTGGTCCTCCTTGAGGGATGCCAATACCTGAGAGGAAGCACTAAGAGCAGATCCTGGTCGCTCTTCTTCCTCTGAGACTTGAGTGATTTTGACACTGACGTGATCATTTTCACAGTTGTCCACTGTGGAGGATTGCTCCTTGCACTCGCTCCTGATTGTGCAATACTCTACAGTCTCAATTTCCTCAACAGTCTGCTCAAAAGAAGTTTCTCTCTCCACAACTTGTTCAGTATGCTCTTCACTTGATCCAGACATAGTTTGCCTGCTTTCAACCGTTGTCTTTCTACAGACCATTGTGTGTGAGGATGCACTTGAGCTGGAAGATCTAATGTGACGACTAGCTCCCTGTGTCCCTGGGATAAGGTTTTTCCAGATATCATACTCCTGGCAGTGAGTACAACAGTGAGGACAGTGAGGCTCCTCTATATGTTTTTGATAACGCTTGGTGATGTAAGCCTCATCTGCCATACCAGCAGAGATGTTTTCTGATTCTGAACAGATTTCATCACTAACCTGTTCAAGAAAGAAGTTATTGTGTCCTTGGGGGTACTCACAGGTCTTTCCTGTGGTCTTTCTTACTTCTGTAGACCAATGTAATGTTTCATCATTCAATAGCCGGAAGCGCACTTTCATTTCCATTGACAAACTGCCATCGTTATTAATACGAACGCGCTTCTCAATATCGCCATCTTTCATTTCTTCACCAGTATGTGGGCAGGGATCAACATGTTCTGGAGAGTCTGTTCCATCCGGTAATGACTTGTCAGAAGACAACGACTGTCTGGCAGATCTGTTACTAGATTCCAATTTTGGATGGATGACACCTTTCCTTGTATCCAGTCCTTGGTTTACCAGGACAGGAAGAAAGAAAAAGACAAAACATAGATAGAATTAGTTATATTTTACTCATGGTGTACAATACTCTTACATCATGTAGATATTTTTGTTAGTAGAAACTTATTTTATGTAGAATGCACATCCAAAAATGTTTTTCATATGATTAGGGTTATCATTTATCTTACCCTCAAGTCCTTCAGTGCAGGCAGTGGAGCGTGACCTCACATTCAGCTGTGGAAGTTTGTCATCAGATGTTTTCCGAAAATTCTCCAAGATGGTAGGGTGAGAAGGCTCACGCCCTACACAGACCAGCACACTGGGGCACTGCAAAAGACTCTGAACACTGTCAATCTGAAACAAAAGAGCAGAAGAAGTATTTAAATTCAATAGCACAGACCCATCTGTTTGCTGAATTAAGTTGATGGAAAAATAGATGAAATAGATGATAGGCTGAGCAACAATGTGGATTAAATGCTGTGAAGGAATAATTCCAAGTAGTTGATGGATAAGATGATTGCAAATGAATTAGTACCAATGTTGTTTTTTTTTACTGCCCCCATACCACAAAATGACCATAGTATATCTGTGGTGATTGATCAATACCGATGACTCAACGATTATTTTGCCAGGTGCTGAGATTTCTGGCTTTCAAAACTCACTGCCTCTGTTTTGGAACAAAAATGCACCCACTGGAATTTTAGGACATTCCTAACCTCCCACCATGTTTTATTTTTAAAATGTATGGGACGCAGCTTCCCTTTCTTTACTGTGACACTGCTAGGCCACTTTGCAGGGAGAAGAAAAGTTAGTCTTCTTTTGGTTATCAATCCTTGTCAGTATTTCTAGGCATGGTAGCTGTGAGCAACTTATACATAACTAAATGCAGAAGTACACTTAAAGTCAGGGAGTACAATGAGACATGATACGCAGTTTACAATCACCTTATCACCTTAATACTTGTAATTGTCCCACATTATGAGAGAGGACTATGTATCGCTCTCTGTCTGTGTGTCATTTGTTTGTTTATCCGTTCATCACATGCAATATCTCACACACCACAAAAGGGGGTATGATGCAGCTCACCACTGTGTTCTGGCATTTTCAAAATTACCCTGATTGGCCCAAGGGAGGTGCTGCAATTACAGGTCAAAACAAGATGAATTGTTTGTTACTGATTGGCCCTGAAGGGGCCTGCAGCATTCATGAGGGATGCGGTGTTGCCTTGTTTTTTTCTTAATGTAACATATGCCATTTGGTTGACACTTTTATCCAAAGTGCCTTACAGTACTGTGAGTGCATATATTTTTTGAATGGATGGCCAGTGGGTATCAAAGCCCTAACCCTGGCAGTGTTAGTGCCATGCAGAACAGCCTGGCCTTTAATCTAAAGAGTTACCTCTAAGCCCATTTTCCCATGCAAGCTTTTAATTACTTAAACAGCAGTAAGATAGGCTATACCTTCTAAGTTCAATACTCAGCAAGTCACCAGGTCTTAAATGAGGAGTGCGATGGCAGTGGTCTAAATCCATGCAGAAGAAGGCTGTGAGTCGGTCAAGCTGTTGGAAGATTGATATCCTAATCCAGGATGATCTCCACTAAACTTCGCCAGAGATGACTGTGCGTTCTTACAATGGTAAGCTTGCCTGATCACTTGTAAGAGCTAAGGTATTGCACTCCTGCAAGCTTGCTGAGTAAGTAAAAGGAGTAGACTAAATGGTGTAGACAAGCAAACACAGTGGTCATTGCAATCCATTAACACACAGCATAATTACCTCATGATTAATGTGCTTTAGGACACCTCCTACTCCCAAATTTGTAATGCAATAGAAACACACAGCCCATGGCTAGCATAACTAACCCTCTTTCTTTATGGCTGTAAGCATTACAAGGTTCGGCAATATTAGACTATGGTTAACTTCAGACTATAGCTAAAATCATGACGGGATAATAAAAATGGAAATCAAGTGTTCAATTTTGTCTCACTGTTGATCAGCATGAATGGTAATCTACCAGTTGGGGTGAATGTGTGCTGGCCTGTTTTTCCTGCTTTGCCTTGCCTCTACATACATAGGCCTATTAGCTATTTTGCTCCGTTCTGATCAACAAAAAAAATAGCATTAAACATTTCTACAACTTATTCAGACATATTTAAAGGTTCACTCTCTGAACACACATTCAGTCCTGGGTGTCGACAATGCTTCACTACAGTGCTTCGCTTAACATATTTTCTAAGAGTTGCTGTAAATACTTCAATTAGCTTCACATTTTTGAGCCTACCTTTCAGCTAAGATCTCTATAGGGTACTTCTCTCACACCAAAACAATACCACCGATACTTACACAAGATCATGAAATTAATAAACCAATGTAGGTCTACAGAATTGCAATCAGGTATTGCATTAGAGCTTTGGTATAAAAACGATGCTCGGTGATTAAAGCCTTTTTGTGAGGGCTATAAAAGGTTTTGATAAACATGAAAAATGTAATGTCAATTTCTATGCATGTCCTTTGAATTATGTCAAGGAAACCTTGATAGAATCACTGACTGGCAGCCAAAAGATAACTGACAGCATGTGTGGTTATTGGTAGCCCACTGGTGAAATGTTCACATGGCCAAAATTTGTTTAATTACCAGGCCAAAAATAATTTAAAACATGAACTTTGAAATGCACATGAGCTAAATATGAACTGTATAACTATATAGAACGATATAGTAACTATATATTTGTGTGTTTTGCAGCTGAAATGTTTTAATTGCATATAGCAACAAGGACACTCAGATAAAAGTGCAATCAATATATATTTTCATTTATATTACATGTTTCATTCTTTATGCCTGTGTGGCAAAGTTGTCTGTTCAGAGGAACAAATAAATTATATTCTACTGTCCCTATGTAACTGTGTTTTTACATTTTCATGACACCAAATGGTGAATATTGCTGCTTCTACTGTCTACTAGTCATTAAGTGATAGCTTTGAAACTCTAAATATGTAGCCTGAACAGTCTTAAAATATTGAGTTTTGTTGATCTTATTTTGCTTTTGAGCAGTCAGTTTTGATGACAGTGCAGTTTTCAATTTAAAATCCACTGTCGGTAAAGACAGATGAATGGCTTCATCTATGGTCACACAAAGCCCAGGTGAAGATAATTAATTGCTACAGTGGAAGACGCGTTTCTGAGACACCTCTGGTATCAAACTAGGGGAGAGGATTTTCAACGTTGACCTGTTTCTCCTCTCTCAAAAATAGCTCTGATTTGACCAAGATTAATGGGTTTTTGGAGAGATATCCACAATCTAAATGTATGTGTGGGGGGAATATCCCTGTTTCATTCCCATATGCAGACACTCAAAAATATTTATGCCACTTGACTTTCTGAACATTTTGTTTGTTTTTTCAAAATTTATTTACATATGTGTGTGCCTGTGTGTGTGTTAGACTGAATCTCAATGGGAATATTCCTGGTAAAATAAAGGTTAAATAAAATAAATAAAAAGATTGACACAAGGTACACAACGCAAACTAACTGAAAAGGATATAATATGAATGTATGTGATGTATATATTTCAAACAACTGTAAATATCTTGTCTTGTTTCATCCTGGATTAAACTGCCATACTGGCAAATAAATTAATTAATAAATACTATCAAAAAACATTTAATGTGATAAATAATTCTGATTTACATGCTAACAAACCAGATATCTCAGTGGGGTTTTAGGGTCCAGGGTGGACTTTGCTTCATAATGCTCTGGCACAGTATAGAATAGTTGGTTCACTTCTAGATGGCATGGGATTTCCAAGAAAACATAAATCATCCCCTTACTATCACTGTGAAAATACAGAGGGTGCACTTTTGAGGGGGTTTCTACGATACAATGTCCCCATTGTCTCTCATAGTAAAATCACACAAGAAACAGTAGCCTACACTACACCCTCTGTATTTTTGCATGTAGTATACAGAGGAGGAGGAGGATTGTTTTTTGTACAACTCAATGCCACCCTTTAATGAACCACCGCCCTATAAAATGATATTAAAGAGGAATGAAACACAATGTAATACACATTCTAACACTCTCTACGTTGAACATTTACTTTTGCAAGGCTTCTTGAGTTTTTTCTAGGGCCTTATTAGGCAGCTGCAACCTCTGACATCTTTGAAATCTGGCAATACCATATTTTCAATCTGGTCCTCATGGTTTGGCCTCATGCCATGTATGCATGCCTGTATATCCTGAGAAGTACATGCTTCTGGCTGTGCTAATAAGATATGGCAAAACTCTGAATTAGGACTAAGTAGAGTCTTGATCCTGTCACTAGAGGCCTCTCTTTCACTCTTGTTTTTCAATCACAAGCATCACTTACAGCAATGTTTAACAAGCTTTTAGACCGGCATACTTTTTAGAACACTATTTCAAAACTGAATTGTAAACAAAGGCCTTGCATAATATAACAATTCAAAACCCCAATGTTTCCAGAGTATTTTAGATACAAGTTCTCCCTCTCTCTACAGCTCATACAGCTCATACAGTATTCCCCAATTTACTAAAGGTGACGGAAAGTAAAAATGATTAAAATAAGTGAACAGAATGACTTGAAAACGTGCTGCAAGTAAACTAGGGATGATGATGTTTCTAAAGCTATCTCTTGCTTTGCATAAGCCTCTAATTAGTGATAGGTGGTAGTGACCTCACCTTGCGGCCCTCCAGAGTGTACACCTTCCTGATGTGGTATTGCATGAGCTCAGACACTTCCTCCAAGAATAGCCCAAGGCTCCGTAGGGTCCTGCGGTGCAAGATGATGGTCCTCCGGAAAGAGGGGTCGCTGTTCTTTACCAGCACCACCCTTTTATTGTGCCTATGATGATGGATGTGGCGGTCCTGGCCAGAATGCTGCACGGGGGGCTCCTCAGGCCGGGTTGGCCTTCTGAGAACACATTGGTATGGGTGATGGTGGTGATATGTTTGAGCATGATACAAAGGTGAGACCTGAGCCTCTCTTGCTTCCAGGGCCTGGGCGTGGCTGCACTCTGTGCAAAGATAGCATTCCTCCAGAGGTTCATGATGGGCCACCATTCCATGTCGGGATATCCTGGGGAGCCTGCTGGTGTGATGCCTGAAATTAAGTGAAGACTTGTGGGGGCCTTCACCGCCAATGGCATTGAAGCACTGGAAGGTGCGTCTGTGGGAGGACATTTTGGGATTGTGCTCAAGTTGATGGTAGTCCCCCCTGCTCCGGATGAAGAATCCTCTCCGCTGAGCAAAAGACGGGAGCAGGTCAACGTGGGCAGGCAGTGATAGGGATTGCCATGTTTACCCTGAGCTGCCTAGGGGAAGGTACTGCACAGCATATCTGCATTGCTCCCTCTCATCCCAAGCTGAAAGAAGAGAATTTAAAGAAGCAGTTAACAGTGCTTGCTATCCTCTTATTTTGTAATGTGACAGGCTAGACTGCAACTTCAAGTGATCGGTTCAAATGTAAGTGAACCAAAAACACTTGTAAAAATAGCAGCAGTGGGCCTAGAACATCTCATCCTCTGATAATCCATGTGCATAGTGTGAACTTGCACTTGAGCTTTGATGTACTTCTCACTTCTACAGGTCCTGAACTTATTATTCTTAAGTACCTAAGTCTAAAGCAGTACCCATACATACATGTTTAATGAGGCTTGACAGAAGGCTTGTCTGAAGAATAAGAACTTGACATAGAGAATCCTTGAACACTCCACTGCACTTTCATACAGGGGTGGACTGGCCATCGGGACTACTGAGAGACTTCCCGGTGGGCCACTCTATCTACTATCTATAAAAAGAGTGAGAGGGTGTCATGGGGCCAGAACGCACTGGAACGGCAATCCGGGAGTGCTTTCATATACTATTGTTTTTATATTGGTTGACACAACACACACACAACTATATCCAGATTGAAAATTCATGTATCTGTTAAAATGTTAAAAGTATCTATTACAGGGATACACATGACATGGGTGTAGCCTAAATAGCTACAAATTTGCAGAATACTGAGAAGATCAAAGAGTAAATGAAGATAGAAATAACAAGAGCAGAGCCATAAATAAAACTTCCAAGTCACTTAAAATAACAAGCTTAAGTCTCCGCCAGCGGTGATAGTGGACACTACCTTGATGATTGTCCCTGTCACTGAAAAAAAAGCATTCATAACAGGCTTCTTTACAGTACACCAGTCAATAATGCAAGGATTAACCATAACCACAGAAATATCTGCAATAAGCACACTGCATTCTTACCAAGACAATGGGGAGAGGTAAAGATAAATCATTGTTGCCTGATAGAAAAGGATGCAAGCCCAGTATGAAATGCAAATAAATAAAAAAACACCTCAAATTCTGTGAATGGTAAAATAGGCTAAGCTTGACTGACACCAATAAAGAACAGGATTGGCTGTTCTCATTCTTGCATCAGCAATGTTCTAGAAAAGCAAGTAAAGCATCAAACGCTTCATCTGTTTGAAAAGGTTGGTAGATAAACTATTTTGACAAGAAAAGGAATTAATTGCTCCAATAACTTGCATGGCTATTAATGGGAAAATCAACCAGTTTTTGTCAAATAGAATTTTAGATGTACAAAATCTTTGCAGGATACCAACACCATAGGTCTATTAGCTCTGTCAATGTGCAGAACCAGCGGTAGGAGGAGATAAGCCAATGGTATGAAACGTATGGTATCCGATCGTATGTATAGGACATGAATGTATGCTCTAATTTGTATACTTGCAGAGTGTATTTATTTGAAGTACTTAAAAACCATAGCAAAAAAGACACTATCTTGTGTATGTGCTGCCTCTACTACTTCTTCTTCTTCTTTCTTCTTCTTCTCGTTGGATAAACACAAAAATTCATGGCAGTCAAGCTTCATAGTTGCTGAAAAGTTTACATTTTGGAGATACAGGGTTTTCACCTAACCACAGCGATATGTAGCCTTGGACCCCTTGGTGCCATGTTTGCCAATCAAGTTTGCTAAAGGAGTCAAAACAAGGAAACTAACAATTGCAGCCTCCATTCTGGCAAGTATCAGGCCAGGCTTCCAGTGTCATCCTTCCAATTAGCAGATCCTTTTGCTAATGTACAGACGACATTTAATTTGCAACAGATACAGTGGTCCACAAACAAAACGTGTACTCACATAATCCACATGATCATGATCCAAAGGATAAGAGAACCAAATTGCTTGAAAAATGAGTGGTTCTACACCAAAGCAGAGGAATGTGAGATATAAACTCCCAAAGAGGCTCCAGACCTTGTGAACTCTGTGTGAGCACACAGAAGAGCAAGCAGCCAGTTCAAAAGCCCTCCTCCAGCAGCGGACCTACCTGCTAATCAGGTGCATGGGAAGCTAAGGATAGAATGAAAAGCCTTGCTAATCACCCTGAGATTGGCCTGAAATCTGCTGAGGCTTTGGACACATGACTTGTACTTGACCATTGCATAAAAGCAGTACACTTTAAACATCTTGTGGCAGAGGATGAGGAACCAATGATGATCCATGACTATGCATAATCCCCCTCCTTTTTATCCAGTCACCTCTTGACCCTTCAGCATTATGTAGCCTATGTGTGTTTTAATGATGGCCATGTGAGTGTTATTCCTATGTTTTACAAAACTCTCCTGCAAACAAATGATATACAGTATGTTTGTTTTAGTATTGACTTCGGACTGCAGAGTAAATTGCCCCTCAGAAATATTAAAAATACACTGTGCTTTACCCCATCCTGATAAACCCTACATGACATTGTGTTTAAAATGCGTCAAACAGAAATATTTGTGGCTTATTTTTTAAAGCCTTTTGGAGTGCTTTTACAATGTCAGCTAAAAAGGTAAATGATAAAACTTGTAATGTTGTTTTGCAATCGCAATCAATGACAGAACAGTTTTGCTAGTTAGCTTGCTTGTGTTGTAATTTATTTAAAATTCTTTCAAGGATGTATGCTCATGCCTAACTCCATGAACCATTACAAAATAAATAAATAGTCTAAAAAGTGAATGTTTGTTAACAGTTGCGGTCGGTTTATTCTTCATGCTGATTCTCAGGGATGATTAGAAGCAGCCGGGCTGCAGTGAGGATTACAACCACTCAACAAGCAGTTTATTAAGTGTGAGTGAGTTCAGGTTAAAGGTTCACTCAAGTGAACTTTCAGACTATGAATACGCAATTATTATCAAGTAATGTAAACCGGGATTAGTTGATGTGTTCAATAGACATACAAAGAAACAAAGGTACAGTTTTTATGTGGTCATAGCCGGTTAGCTGCCTTAGCTGGGTTTTTTTTATTTTATTTTTTATTTTTTTTGTTAATATGTGAAAGGAAAAAAATCTGAAAAAGTATTATTAATTATACACGCTTAATTTAATGACACAGCAATAGCTGAGGCATTGTTGTGTAATTTACTATGGCTAGGCATATGTTCAGATACCCTCATCCAAGTTCTTAAATATGAAGACTGATGACATACTTAACTATTTTTGTTAGGGATAGTGAGTAAATGATGGGTTAATTCATATAATCAGTGTTTAGAATAATCCATAATTAATTTAACTTAACAAGGCCTACTCAGTTATTAATCAATTAATTAATAGCTTAATTAGCATTAAGTCCAATTAAACTTTTGTGATGAAATGTTATAATTTACTTTTTTGTTGTACCTACTTTCCCTCAACCTTCCTTGTCTAATTTCTTTGAATAAGCAATTTCCTACATGTCCCAGAATGACTTTTGAGTCTTGACCAAACATAATATTTGGATTTTATTTGAGTCTTTGAGTGAAATATAGGATAAGAACATTGTTTACTTTAATTTTGTTTATACATGTGTTCTTTTGAATGTCAGATAGAGCTCAACAAGAGCTTTCCAATGATATATAATATCCTTTTAATTTACTGCTCAATGCCACGCCCCTTTCACACTGAACTCTTACTGTTTTGTGCTGTCCGTGTAATCATCACCACTAACACAAAATAAATACACTCAACATATGACAATTGCCAAAGAGTTGTCTCCAGGGTCATAGCAAGAAAGCAAAGGTGCCAGTGCCGTAATTGCGCTTCTTTTTTTTCAAAGGAACTAAATAAGAGTGCCACTGCCTCCTACTAATTAGCCTATTCAACTGGGCTGCTTGGCTGGCACAGCGTCCACACTCAGACTGTTGTGACAGTGCATATGAAGCATGGATGTGTCAGTAGCAGCTTCACTATTATCAGCGTGTATGACAGATATGAACCAACAATATTTTGAAGCCCATAAGGCCAGTGAGGATAACATTTAGCAGAGGACAGCATCCAATTATGTCTCTTTGGAAGTGAAAATCCACACCAGTGTGATTTGGTTCCCTGCTATGATTGAAATGTATGAAAAACTATTTTAAAGACTGTGTTTACTTTGTCTAAATATCACTCAGGGTCAACCCACGCTTTTCAAGGACAAAGGAACTGCCGTAGAATAAGTGAGGCTAACCGTTATCAGAGGCTTACAGACGGCATGCCGATCCCTCCCTATGATACCAGGAGTTTCAAGAAGTGCTTAATCACACGAGCGCCCACTCCCACGTACACAAACACACACGCTCACATCGAGGCAAGCTCCCGTCCTGCCGTCTGTCTTCAGTGTTAAGGAGCTTGACGGGTCATGGTGGGGTGGGGTTGACATGGGGTGGGCAGATTTATTGTCTCCTGACTCATGGGAGTGAAAGGCACCAGGACCCCCTGCTGAGCAATTATGGTGAGTCACTCAAAAGAACTGCTGATGACGTGCCCCCGTCCTCTGACAGGGGGCTTTCCTGTGCAAGGAAGGCACCACCCCTCACCCTGTAGGATTCACGGAAACAGCCCACAGTCGGTTTGAGTCAGCTCCAAATGGAGCGGCCTTGAAGAGGCAATCATGAGAAGCAAGATGAATCATGTGATTAAGTGTCACACATCTGAATTCTGAAATTAATCAAAATAATAAAATCACCAACAATTGTCCTTGAATCTCTTCTCCTCTCCTCCTCAGGTGATTCCTTAGTTAGGATGGAATCATTTCAATAATCCTTTTCAAACTCAAAGTCGCCAAGTGTAAGGCATGCAAAATATATACGAACCAAACCAGTTTACAGCCACAGCCAACAAACCACCATGGAATAATCTCTCTGTGTAGTCTAATGTGCATAATAAAAATTAAATTGAATTAAATCTGATGAGCCAGCAGGCATTTCTATGTCCTGTCAGCTGCCTAGCCTCCATCATGTGTTAATGGCTCCAGGTTGTGTCACAGTCACAGCAGGAGGCTCTGAAGCTCTTAATTCCTCAAGCTCACATGCACGTGCACACTGATGCTCAGGCTTAGTGCTCTCCCCTCCCAGCTGCAGTTAAAATATCAGGGCTAATTACTGTACAACCTGCTGTGCAGCAGGGCTCCTGCTATGTTAGTCACAGCCCAGCTGCAGCTTTACAGCCAAGAAGTTGAAGGTTGAATATAAGCTGTGATAAATGCCCTCAGTTAAAGGGTAAGACTTGGAGTCATAATAAATAATCCATGCTGCTCTGGTCAACACGTATAAAGTTTCATTCAGTTACTATGGTTGCTCTTCCTCTGTGGCATACCAAATAACCATTGAGGTATAGCATGCCGGGAGACATATATATCCGACATAAGTAGCGCAATTATATTTTTTCACTACAATTTAATCAATAAGAGTGAAATAACTTGAACCAATCTGACAGAGGTGCAGGCAAGCTGCACTTCTTGACCTTTTCCCCTCAGGGAGCAGGGTGAGGACATGCACAGGGAGGGAGTATAAATATAACAGAGTAGAGACCCCGGGCCGCTTAAACCACTAATACAATTTACACAATCCCACAGTGACATGCCCACTTTCTGAACAAATCCCGCATTACTTATACAACGGATTTACAAAACCTCTGGAGAATGCTGATTGAACTGTACGTCCCGTTATATTTAGCCGTTTGTTGGATAATGTAGAAACGCGATTGTGGCTTGATTGATTTATTGTTCAGGCTGTACAGATATGTAGGTTGAGGGTTTAGCAAAGCAAAGATACCTTATGTGCATGTGTTTCCCTACTTCATTTTCATAGATGTAGCAAAGCTGATACTGCATCAAAGCGTAACACAAAATTTTGCTCAACAATGTTTAAACTTAACAATTTGCTATTTTAGTTGAAAAACAAATCCTTGTTAAATCAAGATACTTACCCTGGAAGCAGAAGCTACATTGTGTTAGCTAACACATCCATGTGCATCTGTGATTGTGTATATGTGTGTGTGCGTGCGCATGTGTATGTGTGTGTGCGTATGCGTGGGTGTGACTGTGCACGCATGTGTGTGTGCATGTGTAGAAAATATAGTTGACCATGCTTGTGTGCGTTTTCAACAAAGAGAGATTGTCCCTGTTTTTACAACAATTTAGAGTGAGCCAACATGAGATGCCAAACAAAAGAGGAATATTTTAGGGCTAACCAAATCCTATTAGTGAGATGTAAAGGTACTAGAACAGCTTCTTCTACTGCATAATCAAACCAGGCTGTGGCTATTTCCGATTTCTCAAAACAGGAGAATCTCAGTATTCAAATATATTTTAACTAAGCCCGTGGACAATTCATTTTTTTAGTGAACGTCAACTATTCTCTGCTGCATCTAAAGACAAGAGAGCATAGTTTGTCCCACCCCGTAAAATGTGATGTCACACTAACTTGTGAGAATCACTTGGAAATAAGGTGACAATGACAGCACCCAGGGTGATTCCCTAGAGGTAATAGTAAACATTATAACATTAAACATTAACATTAAAACCTAATTATGTAGGCTAATGTTTGACATGGATGCAAAACCTCATTACAAAATGGACAGTTCTGGTCTTCAGCTCTGATTATTTAGATGCTATTGATTGAAAGTAAAAGATTTATTGAACAATTAAGGTTCTTTTTTTATTATTATAACAGTGTGTTACCACCATTTACTGACACTGTATTGTGTCTATTGTTTCTTAGCTGGTCTACAATCACTGTAAAGGCTTGTTGCTCAATTCTATCATTCCACAAAGTCAGTGTCCAAATTTTTATCACTCAAGCAGCTCAAGGCTGTAGGCTACATCCTGATAGCGTCGCAGTATAGATTCTTATTTTTCTGGTTTTGAGCTCTGGGAGAGAGAAACATGCTGACAAGCATTTCTGCCATAAAAATCACACATGTGAACTCTCACAGTGAGCCTTATTCCGCTTTATAGTTTGCCCTTTTGTTGTCATTCAATCATCAAACTGATCTAGACTTATGTGCTGTGATGAAACATAGTATCTATTTAAATGTGCCTAAATGAAAAGTTGCTATTGTCAATGGTGGAATTTGTATACATTTTTATTATTCCCTATTTATTTAAAATGAGATGATTTGGAAAAAATGCAATGTTCATACCTCTGTTGCAACTCAACAGAAGTATCACATGGGCAACATCACTGCGCTGGGACCCAAGTATTAAGGAAAAATTAAAGTATCTGAGACTTAATTAAATCTTACCTTAAGTAACTGTAACACTCCTTGACGTCTTTGAAATGCCTGACATGCCACATTGTTCTGAAAACATAAACAGAACAGAATTACTGCAGGACAACAAGCTCCAGTACACTTCAGTGAAGCCCACAAGAGGTAGTGTAAACCTACGCTGTAGTGTGAATAACTGAGTAGTGCAAGAATAGCCGACATGGAAATCTTCTGAGTTAGGGAGTCTCTCATTTTTCTGCTTATAACAGGCAGTAGACACGATCTATGGCAGTGAATGCTGCAATATTAAAATTTACATTTTTGCCCTCTTTCTCTCTACCACTTTCACAACGTAGTTTATACACCAACCTGGTCGCATCCATTTTGGTGTAAGCGGCCCTGACTGCGTTTATCACAAAAACATTTTGTCAGAAGTGGGATTCGAACCCACGCCTCCAGGGGAGACTGCGACCTGAACGCAGCGCCTTAGACCGCTCGGCCATCCTGACAGTGGGAAATGTTGTCTCCACAGATGACAATATATAGAAGCTACACACCCATGGTAGTTATCATTTCTGATAGATTATTTTCCGCTATTACTACACAACTCAAAACCTTGTGTCTGAATAAGCCTGACTACGAGATTGTTAGCGTAGTTTAGCCTATCTTAGCTGAGCTTTCAAGCTAACTGGAGGGTAGCCTCGCTTCACCAGACCATTCTCCACAGTGACTATCATCACCGCCAGTCTATCTACGACATCCCATCTATCTATCTATCTATCTATCTGTCTGTCTGTCTGTCTGTCTGTCTGTCTGTCTGTCTGTCTGTCTGTCTGTCTGTCTTTCTTTCTCTCTCTCTCTCTCTCTCTCTCTCTCTCTCTCTTTCTTTCTTTCTTTCTTTCTTTCTTTCTTTCTTTCTTTCTTTCTTTCTTTCTTTCTTTCTTTCTTTCTTTCTCTCACTCGTTCTCTTCCTCTTCTGTTCTCTGAATCAGTTTCTGGTTAACTAGTTTTCTTTGTAACACGTGGGTAGTATTAGCGAATAAGTGCATCAAACAAAATATATTCACACAAACTTTATTCACCAAAATGCACACATTGTGGTGGTTGCAAGGTCATCTAAAGGGGTAGCTTCTTAATGTTGATATTTAATTTATATATTTATATAAGCCTATAAAGCACTCTTGCCCATATGTGTAGAATTATTATCCCACTACTAAGCAGAAATTGGTCAGTTTACAAATGGCATAAGGTAGCCTATAAGGTTATTGAAATTAATGAGTTTTTTTTTTAAAAGAGCCTTATAGTTTCAAACCTCTTGGGCAAACTGCCCTTTGAAAAGTGCAAACCATGTGATATTTTGCAGAAGAAAATTTACCCAAACCACAAGTCCAAAAGTGAGCATAATGTTTATCAGAGTAGTGACTCTGGTAAATGCCATGGCAAAATGTGGATTATTTTACTGTTTACTATTTTACATCAGCTGCACTGCTATGTAGAGTCTGTTCTGGGGCATTGGAGCAGTGCAAGTGTCCAGGGAGCCTCAAAGTGAAATTGCACTTTACTGTAAGCCTTCTATCTATGATTGCATGTTAGTCATTGTAATATGGTTGATACTGTAGGCTACAGTCTGGTTGAAAGATGAAATGCCCACACTTGTAGGTTTAGGCAAATCAGCCACATGTTAAAGTTTGTGAGTTCAGTCTTCAGGTGCCAGCTGGTAGGTCACAATGTGCATACGTGTCTGTAGCTATTTGATTTGCTTATCAGAGCTTTCAACTGTCAGAGCCCTGAAGTATTCCACCATCTGTAATAAACATAGACTTACATAGCTCATATCCTGTTTTGTACCTGTCAACATGGTACTTTAGTTGAAGTGTCCGAACTCTGGGGACAACTGTTTGAGTCATTTCCGTGTGTCTCATTTTTGATGTGAAGTCTTTAAGGAAATGGGGCTGAGCTTCCAGCAGGAAGGGATTCCTTCAAGCTCAGACATCAACAACATCCCGAATATTACACCCCTAATGTGAGGCTGGTGGAGTGTGAGTGAGCTCAGAAATAATGCCAGAGTGACCCGTTGTCAAGGTCACTCAGGAGCATTCATACCCAGAAAGTCTGAGTGTAAACAGCGCACATCAAGGCAGCGGAAATACTGTGTGTCATGGCTGACGTGCTTCACCTCGAAATGAGCACTTGTGAAGGAGGTTTGTTTTTCTGCTATGTAGGAACTTGCATCATTGATCAGTCATCATGAATTTTACACTTCCAGTTTATGGGCCACTGGGAGACAGGGAGCTAAACAATAATGCCGTCCAGTATGGTGACGCCTGTTGCCAGAAATCCAAATGCCTTGTTATTTGAATGGTCTGTGTGAAAAGGCTGTTTTACAGTTATGTAATAACAATATATTTTTTTATTTGTACAGCACTTTCCAAACAGATACAAGGTGCTTTACAAGGGAGTAAAACAAAACAGATACAATTAATAGTAAAAGTTTAAAAAAAATCAAATAACATGTTAGCGACCAACAAAAGAAAACCAAAAAAACTTAATAAGGAAAACACAAAAAACAGACAGTAGTACAATTAGTTAAAAATCCTACAACTTCATAAAAATGTGTTGAAAGTGATTTAAAAGATGGTACTGATTGTTTGATGGTACTGTCAGCCAGCGCTCCTCAGGAAGGTAATTCCACATGAACTCTATGAAGGATTTTTGTTAAAACATTAAACACTCTGTTGTGTTTACGGCCCTCAGCGTGTCTAACCCTAACCCAAACTGTCATCAGGCAGCATGGTGGCTTGCTTTGTCTGTCTTCCACAGAAGCTGTTAAAAGGGACTCTCTCAGACAGCTCAACTTATAACATCACTCATCAAAATCATTAGTGTGTCTGCTTTTCAGGATGCACACTGAGTAAACTCTGTTGGCGCAGGATGATGGGGCCAGAGTCATGATAGGAGTATGTAGACTCGCTAAAATGGAAAAGATAGGGGCTCACTTGAGATCAAAGCCATTAAGCCCTCGTCCAGTCAAATAGCACAGTTTCCAAACTCCTTACATTTTTAAAATAAGCTTTTTCACAAACAGCACTGCCCTAGAAGAGTATGTGTAGTTTGGTTTGATTTGACCTCTATAATTTGGCCAGCTTTACAAACCAATTTTAAGATTTTGAAATTTGCTGCAGCAACATGGTTCCACAGTATTTACTCTCTATCTCTCTGCTTTGATACACCTCAGTAGGCCTACAGCTTTTTTTTCATCAAATATACATACTGCATTACCGTGTGAAATTGGTTTAATTAAAACATGAATCAAAATATGTAGTACTTGTTCAAGCTATTCCCACAATACAAGGTCACGCAGGGAACAGATAAGGATGTTCTATCTCTTAAATGGAACAACCACATTGCAATTAGGAAGCACAATAGGAACATCCTCCTCCACATTGAGGTGAAGAGTTACACCACTCTAGGGAGAATCTGCAGCAGTCAAAAACAAGCCAGATAGCTCTGCAGCATACTTAGAGACCAGTGCAAGCCATGCTATTAGAGAGAGTCCAATGCAGGCCACGCTGTTAAAAATAGGACATGCACTGCAATTTTACATCACTTGTCTCAAAAATAATAAATCTCTGCTGAAAAGTATCTTAGCACTGTTCTCGTACTCTTTTACTTTTCCATTCTGTTTTTATTTTGTCTAAAACCTTTTGATACATAGGCTACACCTAGAAGATTCATATTTTACTTGTGTATGATATGGGGGTTTTACTTTAAAGATTCCCAAACACAATTCTCATAATAATCTACACTAAATACTGAAATGTACTTTTCCAAAGAAGCAAGCTTCCTAGTCCTTTTTTTTTTGCACGTACTGCAGTAGAGCACAAGCTTTACAGCCAGTGCTGATTTGGTAATCAGGCCGCGTTTATGGGTAAATGGAAATCTAGCCTTCTCCTTCCCTGGGTTGGCAGCCATGTGCTGGACTCCCTCTGTGCTTTTGCTGGTTGCCTGTATCTGCTTAGAACAGGTGCCGGATCCTGTTCAGCTGCAGCATTCACAGCACAGGTACAGGTGGGAGGCCCTTGGCTGCTCATACGGTCCCCCAAGTTTTCCAGGGGTCCCCATCTGTGTCCCCGCGCATCCTCTGCCACATGGCACCTGTCCCTCGTCGAGTCTGGTCCATTCTTCGTCCGGCAACGTACACGCCTGCTTGCCACCCCACGCTGTGCCTGTTGTTGAGCCACAATGAGATGGAGAATAGCTGCACCCATAATCCCTTGCTGTGAGATGTGTGTTTTTTTTCTTTCTTTCCTCCTTTGGCCAGATTTGGGGCCAAGTACAAATTGTAAACAGGTTATTATGCTGCTGTAACACACTCCAACTGGAAATGCACTCCGACAACATTTAGTATTTACTGATGTAAGTGTGTCTTTATCCCTCACACAGACTAGTTTAATTTGGTGTAAAGTTCATTTGTTCAAAGTGCATTTAGTGGCATTTGTATTTGTATTTAATGGGCATAACCAGAAGAGATATGTGTAGTCTTTTCCTCATTATTCAGAAGAATCACTATGACTAATCGCTTTGGTCTATTCAACTGTAAATCATTACTTGTGATTTCTAAAACTGCTGTATAAGTTTCCTATCTGAAATATAATCCAAAATATTACAGTGAGCAATATCTCAAAATAGCTCAATGTGGCTATTTCTGTTACCTAAGAATCTATCATTGTCAATAACTGTTTAACTCAGACACACCTTAACATGTAGCTTTAAAGGGCATTGGACATTGATTTGCCTTAGTCACGTAGTGCAAATTAGCCACTTCCTCATGACCTACAGTTAATAAGCAATGAACGTCATCTACCGCACAAACTGCCAACCCCAAACTGTGACGTGATTGGACGCTCACTCACTCTTCCACACAATTAAGACCGGCCCGTCCAGACAGTCAGCCTCCTCCGTACCTCCGGAGGACACGATATTTAAAGTGATCACTGCTCACCTCAGTCCCAACAGACGGATAATACTTTATACAGCTGTGCAAGCTCTGGCCCCATCCACACACACTGATACTTGCGTTGTTAGCTGACAGTTGGTGTTGAGTTGGACCGCCAAGTTGTTTGTTTGCCCAGGGATGTGACATGACGGCAGAGGAGGAAACAGGAAACATAACAGACTACCTGTCAGCCTCATTCCACAGGCTTGACCTGAGACTGGAATTGGGCCAGCCAGCAATCAGAGAGAAATAACAAGAGGGGGCTCTCTTTTGTTTGTTCAGCCTCTATCCTTAAAATCGCAAATATTATAACTCTTATCATCCTGCAAATGCATATGAGATTAATTTAGTAAAATAAGACATTATGTACACATCATTATGAAAACTTCCCCTTGTGAAAAGGGCTGTTGAATCCTACACAATTCTTACATGTGCCCGTGTGAATAAAGTGCAGTGTGCTACGCACAACCTCATGCCACTGTTTGTTGACACATTATTTTCTCTTCCTTAGTTTCCTCTCATGTTGATTTATTGCATCTCATGCTGGAACAGCAGCGACTGCTGTCTTTGGATTTCAGCAGAGGCTCTGAGTAAAGGTTATGATGAGGACGAGTCAACTTTCAGAGAGGAAGAGATTGAGGCTGACATGTTGAGTGTTTTGCCCTCACTTCCTGAGAACTGAAAAGTCGCGGGATCAACAAATCTCAGCAAATGCTTGTGTAGCGCTCCGCCGGTGATCTCACAGAATGGATTTTGTGTGTAAAGGAAGATAAGTGTTAGGTAATACAGGCAGGAAATGGAAACTGGTCAGTACTCGCTGGTTATTCAGTGTGTCTTTGAATGTAGATACTAATGGTGTTTATTATCTCACTGCACAGGCATCTTGATACTTAAACAAAACAGGTGACTGATCAAATAAAAGGTGATTGCCATCAGAAAGAAAATGCCCTATATGCCATATTAGTGGGAAATACATGCATCATAAGAATGCTATGAAAAGACAAAGATAATGTGTAAACGTGTAAATGAATATATCTGATATCTTTGCTCTTGTTTGATAGTTAATTGATATTGATTGTTTTCAGGGGACTGAAAAATGTTTAATATACAGAAATAGGTTCATGTTGCCAAGATTTTTCCCCTTGCCTTGTATTGTATTTATTCTGGCCTAACAAAGCGTATCCCAGATGTGACCACATTGGTTGTCAGAGTTGTTTGGAAAAAAAATACTATTTTAAATATCAAAGCATGGGATTGATATGGAAAAATGATTCAAGAACCGCTTTGTTTCGCATCACGTCTCAAGAACACCAACCATTACCTCAGCTCATGCCTGACTTACCTAGCGCGAACCACTCGGAGTCTTAAGTGTTGATGCTTTGTTGACGATTGAGTCTTTGTCCTTGCCCGTGCTACAATGTCCTACCCTGGGGTGGTGGATGTGATTGTTGAGACATTTGCAGGGAGTCTTTACCAAGGGAGTCTGCTCTAGGACCCCTGACAACTCTGGGGCTGATGCTGCACCAAAGACCACTTTCTCACCCTCCATGCCTGGGGCACACCACCCCTCTGGCCCCCACATCCAAAATATGGTCGCACTCAAACAGACCCTCCACAGACTTCTGAACCCCTACAGGCACAAAGGGTAATGATCTAACCCCCAAGAAATGAGCACAGCATTGCCCAGCTGCAAACACTGGTACATGATGAATGTTGTCATTCTAGTCAGTTTAATCACATTGACTGCAAGTGTTGCTGTGAATCAGAAACACACGATCATGGTTGGATATGAGGAAAGAGGAAGGTCATATCTGGTTACGTGTTCACCACAAGTGTTGTTAACTTGGGCTGTTTTCTGAGTTCGCTCTGGCCGAGTAAGAAACCTGTTTCTGTGTTGTGTGTATGTGTGCGGTGTGTCTGTGTGTTTGTGGTCAAGGTACATGAGGCCAGGTCGACAAAGCCTCCCCCGAAAAATGGTGGGTAAGTTGCGACGAGTAAGTAAGATGCTAATCAGCAAGGCAGTGTTTCCTCCCGCTAGCTGAACAGCGGGTTCCCTTCCCTCACTCTGGCTCTTTAATGCAGGGCCCAGCCAGGCCCAAACATCCTGACGGAGAGAGGCTTTTCCCTTATCAGTCAGGAAACACCGCTCCTCCGCCACATCCTCTTTACAAGAAGCGCGACTCAACTGTTCCCAAAAAACGCAGGAAGACCAGCCAGACTCCAGGATTTGTCAAAAGCCCCCTGAATTCCTTTTATCGAAAAAGAAAAATTCAAGAGAACAGAGAGGGTGAGCGGGGAGGAGTGGAGAGAGAAAAAAGAAAGAGAAAAATGAGGAACGTGTAAAACAGTCAACGAGGCCCCGGGATTTATTTATTTATTTATTTCGTACAGATTACGAAAGGTCTGCATCAGCAAGATAGAACATGGGGTGAGGGGGTGGGGTGGAAC